>OX359288.1:81463627-81726127 GCA_947179395.2 Pulicaria dysenterica
TTACACTTGTCATAATTTTTAACAAAATAAATATCTAGAACAACTAAAAGATTTTTTCATATTTAGAGAAAATGAAAATCCAAGTTCACATAACTAATAACTAAATGACGATTTAAGCGCAAACATTTAAGAGAAAGAAAATATACATACAAATTTGTACACACGGCCATTACATGACTAAACCTGAAATAATTATAATTCAATAGAGAATCGTTTGATAATTTAATGAATCAAATTAGTTGATAAAGAGGCTCATCTCTATGCTCAAAATCCGCTACTAATGACCACATGTCTTACCTTTTGAACGGACTCAATTGCATTTCCACTTCTAAAGCCGATATTTCGTACACCTTGCAAGTAAAAGAAAAAAAATTATGACTCATGTGTTAAATATTAAAAAAAATCAAGAATGGTTTCTTGTTTTGTGCATAGATTACAATCTATTTTTAGTGTTAGATTTGGCTAACCAGTGGCGGATTTAGAAATTTGTTTAAGGGTATGCACTATACAGATATTTCTTGTAGAAGGTAAACATTGTAACTACTTTTTATATAAAAAAATTTAAAAATTTAACACTAAAATATTTTTTAAAGGGTATGCCAGTGATTCAATTGTCTTCCGAAATCTTAAAACATTTAGGATACATGAACCAAATTGGTATACACATACATGTTAAGTTTACATTCACATATGTGTTTCAAATAAAATGAATCATCATCACTTCATCACCTATTACTTTGAGAACTTATACAAACTTTTTGAACAACATCGTAAACAAATGAATAAAAGCATGTTTATGGTACTAAAATGCTATGCCTAAACCTTTGTGCATTAAGTAAATTATATTACCTTGGTTTAGTGCAACAATATGCTAACATGCAACTCCCTATGATGTTAAAGTTTGAATATGTTGTCTTGGGCTCAAATTCTAAGAACTTAATTCAAAAAGTTAAGACTATTAGTAAAAGTGATAAACTAATTAAACTTGCAAAGTCATAAAATGATTATTATGAAGTCAAGATAAAATTACATTAAATAAATAAGAACTTGCTTATATCTTATACACTTCACAATTCAAAGTAATCACAAACTAAAAGTTGAGTTATGACATAAGAGTTTGAAAAACCATTTTAGTCAAACATTTCATGTGTTACTTTTATAAGAGCTCATTAAGTAATTGTATACATGGAGAAATAAAAATAATTTGCACAAACCTTATGCCTAAATTCTATATCTTACATGGTTTGAAAAGGTAAAATACTTGTATGCAACTTATATGTGATGCTCTTGATATCCTATTTACATCAACAAGATATGTTACCAAAATAACAATACACGCTAAATGATAATACTTTGGTTCATGTTTGACATATCCTTGTTCTTAATGTTATCAAATTACATATGTGATTCTTACATGAAATATCACTAAACATATGTAACATTATGATATGTCATTCATGCTCATCAAGTGTTGAATAATTATCATGTAATGAATTATGGTCAAGATATCTTATGGAGGTACTTTTCATATAAGATCATTATCAAAAGAGTATTTGAAATAAGTTTGTGATGAAAGATATATGAAGATGATTACATGGTGAAGAAATATAAATTAACATATTAATTGTTGCAAGTGGTTCTCTCTTACTATCTTGTCATGGTACTTAATGAATTACTCTTTGTAATCAAGATAGTTAAAATAAATGACAAGTTATGCCTCATATAAGAAATCATATTATTTGTCATCTTGATATATGCTTGAGTATGCCTATATACTTAAATGACTAATCTCATGTGTCACATACTTAATTTGATTATCACTTGACACATGAAACTATGTGGCATACATGCATAAATAATGATTGGAGCATTGGTATTGCATGTTTTATACTAATGAGAACACTTTTCTCAAATCATCCTAATCTTGTAGAATATTGAATACACATAAATAAAAAGCAAAATTTGAATACAAGATAAAATAACAAGTAAACTTATACTTAAGCCTAGTTGATCTATCAAAAGAAGATAAACTTAAGTAATCATGAACCAAACATGTAACTATAAAATCTTTATTTGACTTGCTTCAAATTAGAAAACTTTTGTGTACTAGTAATAATGAGAGTATATTTTAGTGTGTATACGTAGGTATAGAATTAACTTAAAATATGTAATACTTGAGAGATATACATATCGATGTTGATTGTAATCTTGAAAAGATCAATTCTATATCAAATGTGCCATAATATGTTGATCTACATATACAATGAATTATTCTTTGAAGATCATGATATTATACATAAATGACATCATGTGCTTCTTACATAAAATCAAAACAATTGTCAATTTTGTGCACACATTGGTCACTTACTTGATTAAAATTATAAGTGGGCCTACATGCATTAGAATACTCATGAATGTATAAACAAAGGTTGATCTATAAGATTATGGTCCAAACAATGTTTAAACCTTTACTTGCTACATAATGTATATGAATAAATATCAATTAGAAATGACTAAACTAATATTGAAATAATCTCCACAATCTAGTGCTAAGAAATTTTTGATACTTAACTTAAGATTAGGATTGTGGATTTTGGTTGTCCCTAACATAATATGCACATTTTAAGGGGGAGTCACCAACCAAAAAGAAAATTTCATATATATTCACACTCTCACTTCCTATCATTAGCATAAATACAAGATAATGATGCATAAATCTCTCATGATTTCTACTTGAGTATATTTGATTTTTCTTAAATTAAGTTTATGCAAATATTTTTGTATATCTTGCACTTGTATTTTGTTTTGTCTATCTTTTGTCAAGTGCTAGCTTAAAGGGATCATAAATCAAGGGGGAGCTTTGATCAAGGGGGAGCTTCATCAACTATTTTGTGCTAGATCATAAGAGGGAGAAGAATGTTCCTTTTTGATTTGACAAAAGGGGGAGAAAAATATAGCTATGCAACATTGTTAACATGAATAATTTTGTGTAGCAATCTTAATTAAATGTTGCATATTTTGTCATCATCAAAAAGGGGGAGATTGTTGGTGCATACATGGTCATACATTTAAAAGTGCACTCCTTGTTTTGATGATGATAAAAATATACACATGTGATACTATTGCTTATCAAAATTATTCATATGTTCATATCTATATTCTTAAAGAAAATTAACAAGCCTCAAATTGATGATCAAGTGAAGTACAAACAAGTAAAAGACTTCAATTCAACAAGAAAAGAAGAAATCAAGATAAATCAACATTCACGGTCGATACCACGGTCGACCGTGAATCAACCGTCGCTGCTCAGCTCACAACTCTTAAATGTTGTTCTTCTTCAAGTCAACCGAACTCGTACTTAACAAGTGAAGATGATATCTTCAAAGCCGATGACGAAGAAATCTACAAACAAGAGTTCGAATTATATGAGCTTACAAATAAAATAATTAAATTAGTTTGTTTTTATAAAATTATTTTTATAAAAACTTTATAAAAATGACAAAGATTTTATAAAACTCAATTGTGTTGGTTGATTAAATCTAAGACTTCCTATTTTAAGCAAATAACAAACACAATCCTACTTTGAAACAATACACCACCATAATTAGCAAAGGAATCTCCCAAAGGGGTAAAATTCCAACATGCTTTGTGTATTGGTTTCCAAACTTCCATATATGTGTTTAAATTCAAACTTTAAGAGTATGGGATCAACCAACCTTTTGAACATATACTTTTCAGTTGATTTTTATGGTAAAAATGAGTTGAGTGTGGTTTTAAATAAAGTCCAACGTCTATATTGCAAAGAACAAGAAAGTTCAGGTACCTCACGGTTTTAGCCACGGTCGACCGTGGATCGACCGTGAGGGTACTGGACAGCTTTTGGACTTTTACCTTTTTCCTTATTTAAACCAACTCAAACCTCATTTTTTAGCACCTCTTGCACAGCAAAAACACAGAACATATATTCTTATCTTGTGAGCTCATATTCTTTGATAATTCATCTATCATTCAAGATCAAGAATCAAGCAAGAGCAAAGCTTTCAAAGCTTAAACACTACATCATCTTTCTATATATTTTGTAATAGTGTAAGGATCAACTCTATCCTTTCTAATTAGAGTGAAGTAAGGATAATCTCTAGCCTTTAGAATTAGAGAGAAGTAAGGATCAACTCTAGCCTATAGAATTAGAGTGAAGCAAGGTTATCTTTACCTTACTTGCAAGTTTGAAGTGTTAATTCTTGCAAGTGAAAAAGAGAAGTGTAAAAGGTTTATCTCTACCTTCAAAGAGAGAAGCTAGTGGAGCAAACTCTTGGTGGGTGAGGCCAAGGAGTGGATGTAGTGCAAGTTTGTTAACACTTGCATGAACCACTATAAATCTCTTGTCTACTAATTGGTGATATCTCTCTACCCTTACTCTCTTTATTTCAAGTATATATATTTGTTGTGTTATAAACTTCAAGAAAAATATTTTTAACACAACTTACAAATTTTTATTTGTGAAAAATTGGTAAACTAAGTGAAATAACCTATTCACCCCCCCTCTAGGTTCCAACAATTGGTATCAGAGCAAGTTGCTCTAAAAATTTTTGTTAAAATTGTTTTTGAGATAGAACTTGCTTTATAAATATTTTGAGAGAACAATTTTATACAAAAATCTTGAGTTAGATCCATGGACTTAAATGATAGCCTAAGTTTGGGGGTTTATATGGCTACTTTACCTATGTTTATTGATTATACATTTTTGGGTTGGAAAGCCTACATGTTGACATTCTTAAGATCAATAGAATATGACATGGGTGACTTTATTGAAAATGATCTTGATGAAGATATGTCACAAAATGAACAAGCATTGATATTTATTCAAAAATCTCTTAAGGGAAGTAAATATGAATATATGTGTTCTTACACTTGTGCCAAGAGATTATGGAAAGATGTAGGTAAATTTGAAGAGCTTGAGGCAAGAGGAATTGAAGAAAAAGAAATATCAAGAGAACAAGCTTGCTTCATAGCTTTTGAAGAAAATGAGGTATCCCTCACGAATAACCTTTGTAGTAGAGATAACTCATACAATTCTTATGTTGAGCTAAAAGATAAAAATAATATGTTACTTGATATCAATTCAAAACTCATTACCAAGATCAACAATTTGAAAAATGTTGAGAATGATAATTTCAAACTCAAAGATCTAAATGAAATCTTGGTCAAGCAAATAAATGAGTTAAGAAAATCATCAAGCGATGAAGGAGGTCTTGAGTTTTCAATTGAAACAAGCAACATATTATCCAAATCTATCAATATTGTGAACCAAGAGGCAAAAGAAAAAATCCAGGAGCCTCACGGTCGAACCACGGTCGATACCGTGCCTCGACCGTCAGCACACTGGATGGTTGAGAAATTTGAAAAATGCAATATTGTCTCTCGTTCTTCCATATATATGCCTAAGGTTGCAGGTTATAAACAAATGATGAATTCTTATACTCCATCCTCAAGGCATGAACTTTGTTTCAAGAGACCTAAATCAAAAGTGTTTCAAAGATCAAGATGTTGTCATAAAACAATTGATTCTATGAACACTTGGTATTATAAAGGTTTCAAGATAACACAAAGATGGATCAAGGTAGGTGTGTTTGATACTAACAATCCCGGACCCATGAAAATATGGGTACCACACATATGAAATATGTTTGAGTTGTAGGTTGCAATTGAGGTTGAATATCATTCTTGATGCAACTTGAAATTTTGTGTGGATGAAAGACTTGGATGATAAATCATCAAGAATAATGCTTTTGAACAACACTAGTGAAACACAATCAAGATAAGTTTCTCTTTCACTTCTCAAAGCTTTATATGTTGACATCTATGTGTTGAAAGTGTCATGAGAACTTATGTGAAACTACTTGACATGTTTAAATGTGTTTATAGTATCTAGTGTTTTACATAAACTTGGTTTGCCATAAAGAAATAAATGGTAGCAAAAACATTAATAAAATACATGAGAAAATAATTTATGTATCATAAAGTGCTTTAGCAAATATTAAAATTGTCATGGCTTATTAAAATGATTTAAAGTCACACTTTGTACTAGAATAGCATGACGAAATCTTAGGAATTACTTAGGATTGAAATTTTTATAAAACACATCATTTTAAATTAAATCTTGGGATCCATCAAGAAAAGATATATTTATATCCAAGATTTTATTGATATGTGTAACTATTGAAAAATTCCTAAGATATTCTAATAATGATGTGTGTGAAGATAATCATTTAAATTTGCCATGAAAATCAAAAAGTATCGATATAAAATCAACTCAAGTTTAAATAAATTGTATTGCATGACAAGGTAATTAAATATCAAAGACATAGAAATACTTATCAAATGCCTAAATGTCTTGCAAAGGTCAATTCACACTCATGTAAAATGATTTTTGATTGAGTTACAAAGTTGAACTATGTGGTGCTATAACGACATATTAATTATACTCATATCATTTGGACTTGTGTTTTACATCATACAAATTTAACTTGAAGTCCTTCTTGATATAGGCAAGACAAACATTAAACTATCTTGAAAATCATTATATGTCAAAACTTGTGAAACTTGATAGTTGATCAATAATTCTAGATGTATGGTTTCATAAAGTTAGAATATTTAAACTATATCTAAACAAGAGTATTTGCTTTTGAATGTGAGAAATATTGTGCTTAAAGTTAAAATTGCATATTGATGAACAATATTTTAAAATTTGATATACCATGTTCATGTTCATCATGTTGTCTTAAGTGATTATATGCAAAACTTGAATTACTCACAAATCATGTTTTGGCTAAAAGTCTCTAAATGATATGGAAATATATTTTATATATTTCTATATATATTGAAATGTATAGTCAAATAATTAATCATTTGTCAAAGAATTAAAGGTTTGCTTAAATCCCATGGATTTTATTTTCACATACACTATTTGGGTTTAAGTAATTAAAGAACCAAATTAGATTTTATCATAAGTAACATTGTCTTAGAATTGAAAAGATATCATATCAAAAATTAAGACAACTTACTTTGATAAATCATAGTTGCGGACATAAATACTAAACCACTTAAGAAAGAAGTAGGTAATACAATAAGATTTGGTTTAGGAATGATGGAGCATATGCCTTAGAAGAATATGCATGATTATGTGAAAAATTCAAAATTGGTGCCCAGAGGGTTCACGGTCGAATCACGGTCGAAACCGTGTATCAACCGTGGGCTTACTGTCCATAATGTCAAAATTGATAAAGGAACACGCGGTCGACATACGGTCGACCGTGTATCGACCGTAGGAACAAAAACAAGTTTTAACCCTAGGAGGCCACTTTTCTTTCTCTCTCCTTCACTTTATCACTTCCATCTCTCTCTCAAAACCCTAGCCGCCATTAACGATTTTTAAGCTCAAGATTTGCGATTTTTACAACAAAACTTCAAACAAATTCAAGATTTACCTGAAGATTGAAGCTACAAACGAAATATCTACGGTGGAAACTCAAGATTTCGTCATTTTCTTTTCCATTTCGAGTTCATCGAATTCCTCTCGGGTTACCTTCCAAAATCACGAAATCTTCATCTTCAAGGGTATATTTCTTCACAAATCTTGCTCTCCTTCTCTTTAGGATATCATTTTTGCACAAAATCTCATGTGATTTTAGGATTTGTTTTGCTATAGTTGAATTTTTTTTTGGAGATAAATCTTGAACACTTGAGTATTCATGTGGGTTGTAGGGTTATTATTTGGAATGCGGGTATGAAATGCGGATGTGGGTTGTATGTATTAAACTTGTGAAAATTAAAAAAAAAAAAAAAAAAAAAAAAAAAAAAAAAAAAAACTGAACAGCAGACTCACGGTCGAACCACGGCTGATACCGTGGTAAAACCGTGAGCTTGCTGGAAAATTTTCAAACTTTTTAGTTTTTGATTTTTAATTCGCAACTTAATTTTATTCACATATATTATAGTATAACTAAGCTTAGTAATCACATGATGCACTATTTTGCTAAAATCTTCTCACATTTAGAACACGCACAATGTTTGGACATATTAGTATAGAGTTTGTTATCTCAATTGACATTACTCTTTAAATATGCTAAATAACATTAGTATACACTTGATTCATCATTTTCAACAATATCTCACATTTAGGACACACACACACTATTTATGCACACATTATACATAGGTTTACTCTTGCTTAATACTAAACATACATCATGCAACATAAGTGATTCAATTGTCTTCCGAAATCTTAAAACATTTAGGATACATGAACCAAATTGGTATACACATACATGTTAAGTTTACATTCACATATGTGTTTCAAATAAAATGAATCATCATCACTTCATCACCTATTACTTTGAGAACTTATACAAACTTTTTGAACAACATCGTAAACAAATGAATAAAAGCATGTTTATGGTACTAAAATGCTATGCCTAAACCTTTGTGCATTAAGTAAATTATATTACCTTGGTTTAGTGCAACAATATGCTAACATGCAACTCCCTATGATGTTAAAGTTTGAATATGTTGTCTTGGGCTCAAATTCTAAGAACTTAATTCAAAAAGTTAAGACTATTAGTAAAAGTGATAAACTAATTAAACTTGCAAAGTCATAAAATGATTATTATGAAGTCAAGATAAAATTACATTAAATAAATAAGAACTTGCTTATATCTTATACACTTCACAATTCAAAGTAATCACAAACTAAAAGTTGAGTTATGACATAAGAGTTTGAAAAACCATTTTAGTCAAACATTTCATGTGTTACTTTTATAAGAGCTCATTAAGTAATTGTATACATGGAGAAATAAAAATAATTTGCACAAACCTTATGCCTAAATTCTATATCTTACATGGTTTGAAAAGGTAAAATACTTGTATGCAACTTATATGTGATGCTCTTGATATCCTATTTACATCAACAAGATATGTTACCAAAATAACAATACACGCTAAATGATAATACTTTGGTTCATGTTTGACATATCCTTGTTCTTAATGTTATCAAATTACATATGTGATTCTTACATGAAATATCACTAAACATATGTAACATTATGATATGTCATTCATGCTCATCAAGTGTTGAATAATTATCATGTAATGAATTATGGTCAAGATATCTTATGGAGGTACTTTTCATATAAGATCATTATCAAAAGAGTATTTGAAATAAGTTTGTGATGAAAGATATATGAAGATGATTACATGGTGAAGAAATATAAATTAACATATTAATTGTTGCAAGTGGTTCTCTCTTACTATCTTGTCATGGTACTTAATGAATTACTCTTTGTAATCAAGATAGTTAAAATAAATGACAAGTTATGCCTCATATAAGAAATCATATTATTTGTCATCTTGATATATGCTTGAGTATGCCTATATACTTAAATGACTAATCTCATGTGTCACATACTTAATTTGATTATCACTTGACACATGAAACTATGTGGCATACATGCATAAATAATGATTGGAGCATTGGTATTGCATGTTTTATACTAATGAGAACACTTTTCTCAAATCATCCTAATCTTGTAGAATATTGAATACACATAAATAAAAAGCAAAATTTGAATACAAGATAAAATAACAAGTAAACTTATACTTAAGCCTAGTTGATCTATCAAAAGAAGATAAACTTAAGTAATCATGAACCAAACATGTAACTATAAAATCTTTATTTGACTTGCTTCAAATTAGAAAACTTTTGTGTACTAGTAATAATGAGAGTATATTTTAGTGTGTATACGTAGGTATAGAATTAACTTAAAATATGTAATACTTGAGAGATATACATATCGATGTTGATTGTAATCTTGAAAAGATCAATTCTATATCAAATGTGCCATAATATGTTGATCTACATATACAATGAATTATTCTTTGAAGATCATGATATTATACATAAATGACATCATGTGCTTCTTACATAAAATCAAAACAATTGTCAATTTTGTGCACACATTGGTCACTTACTTGATTAAAATTATAAGTGGGCCTACATGCATTAGAATACTCATGAATGTATAAACAAAGGTTGATCTATAAGATTATGGTCCAAACAATGTTTAAACCTTTACTTGCTACATAATGTATATGAATAAATATCAATTAGAAATGACTAAACTAATATTGAAATAATCTCCACAATCTAGTGCTAAGAAATTTTTGATACTTAACTTAAGATTAGGATTGTGGATTTTGGTTGTCCCTAACATAATATGCACATTTTAAGGGGGAGTCACCAACCAAAAAGAAAATTTCATATATATTCACACTCTCACTTCCTATCATTAGCATAAATACAAGATAATGATGCATAAATCTCTCATGATTTCTACTTGAGTATATTTGATTTTTCTTAAATTAAGTTTATGCAAATATTTTTGTATATCTTGCACTTGTATTTTGTTTTGTCTATCTTTTGTCAAGTGCTAGCTTAAAGGGATCATAAATCAAGGGGGAGCTTTGATCAAGGGGGAGCTTCATCAACTATTTTGTGCTAGATCATAAGAGGGAGAAGAATGTTCCTTTTTGATTTGACAAAAGGGGGAGAAAAATATAGCTATGCAACATTGTTAACATGAATAATTTTGTGTAGCAATCTTAATTAAATGTTGCATATTTTGTCATCATCAAAAAGGGGGAGATTGTTGGTGCATACATGGTCATACATTTAAAAGTGCACTCCTTGTTTTGATGATGATAAAAATATACACATGTGATACTATTGCTTATCAAAATTATTCATATGTTCATATCTATATTCTTAAAGAAAATTAACAAGCCTCAAATTGATGATCAAGTGAAGTACAAACAAGTAAAAGACTTCAATTCAACAAGAAAAGAAGAAATCAAGATAAATCAACATTCACGGTCGATACCACGGTCGACCGTGAATCAACCGTCGCTGCTCAGCTCACAACTCTTAAATGTTGTTCTTCTTCAAGTCAACCGAACTCGTACTTAACAAGTGAAGATGATATCTTCAAAGCCGATGACGAAGATATCTACAAACAAGAGTTCGAATTATATGAGCTTACAAATAAAATAATTAAATTAGTTTGTTTTTATAAAATTATTTTTATAAAAACTTTATAAAAATGACAAAGATTTTATAAAACTCAATTGTGTTGGTTGATTAAATCTAAGACTTCCTATTTTAAGCAAATAACAAACACAATCCTACTTTGAAACAATACACCACCATAATTAGCAAAGGAATCTCCCAAAGGGGTAAAATTCCAACATGCTTTGTGTATTGGTTTCCAAACTTCCATATATGTGTTTAAATTCAAACTTTAAGAGTATGGGATCAACCAACCTTTTGAACATATACTTTTCAGTTGATTTTTATGGTAAAAATGAGTTGAGTGTGGTTTTAAATAAAGTCCAACGTCTATATTGCAAAGAACAAGAAAGTTCAGGTACCTCACGGTTTTAGCCACGGTCGACCGTGGATCGACCGTGAGGGTACTGGACAGCTTTTGGACTTTTACCTTTTTCCTTATTTAAACCAACTCAAACCTCATTTTTTAGCACCTCTTGCACAGCAAAAACACAGAACATATATTCTTATCTTGTGAGCTCATATTCTTTGATAATTCATCTATCATTCAAGATCAAGAATCAAGCAAGAGCAAAGCTTTCAAAGCTTAAACACTACATCATCTTTCTATATATTTTGTAATAGTGTAAGGATCAACTCTATCCTTTCTAATTAGAGTGAAGTAAGGATAATCTCTAGCCTTTAGAATTAGAGAGAAGTAAGGATCAACTCTAGCCTATAGAATTAGAGTGAAGCAAGGTTATCTTTACCTTACTTGCAAGTTTGAAGTGTTAATTCTTGCAAGTGAAAAAGAGAAGTGTAAAAGGTTTATCTCTACCTTCAAAGAGAGAAGCTAGTGGAGCAAACTCTTGGTGGGTGAGGCCAAGGAGTGGATGTAGTGCAAGTTTGTTAACACTTGCATGAACCACTATAAATCTCTTGTCTACTAATTGGTGATATCTCTCTACCCTTACTCTCTTTATTTCAAGTATATATATTTGTTGTGTTATAAACTTCAAGAAAAATATTTTTAACACAACTTACAAATTTTTATTTGTGAAAAATTGGTAAACTAAGTGAAATAACCTATTCACCCCCCCTCTAGGTTCCAACAAAATAGTTTCAAGACCATCAAGAACAACTATCTTTACATCTCTGTATTTAGATTATTGAATATATAATATATCATCTTTTAATGATACATTTTATTTTAAACTTTATAAAATGTTTCATACACCTTTATAATAAGAGTGAAAATGCTTAACTAATAACTTTGAATAGCATATTCAAGTTGACCACTCAGCTAATCATCATAATTCCAAATAACCGACTCAGCTAAACAAAAAGTTACCTACCCACTCCATTGATGGATAACTAAAAATTAAGAATATACAAAATTTAAAAAAGTGTCATTACAATCAAATTTATACCAAAACGTAGATAAAAATGAGACGGTCACAAATATATAATTATTTTTTCTCTAAAGAAAATATATCAAAAGTTACTAAGCATAATTTATAAAAAACTATAATTAATTACATTAATATATATTTTCTTAAAAGTCCCTCACAAGTTTCATAAAACCCCCTCATAATTTTAATCCAGCCTCTCTTGATTTGAAATTAGAATTCGATTTAGAATATTTCTAAAATTGTTTTGAAAAATTGATGGATTTTAAAATTGAAGGTTTTGATTGGTTAATAGAATTTGATTTAGTAGATAAAAATAGAAATAAGGTAAGCCTCTTATATATATCCTAGTTTATTGACCCGTGCACGCACGGGTATTTCGGAAGTGTATTTGAGATATTAAAATTTTCAAATAAAAATAATGCAATAAATGAAATATCACCGAAAACTTTTAATCTTTTTTTACTTTAACACGTGCAACGGCAACATATAATTGACCATGTGTAAACACAGGTTTCCTGGGGAATAAACCGACTTCTGAAAGTGATTGTACTTGACTTTTGTTAATCGTCATAGTAAAACACAACATTAGAGGAAATTGTCTTCTTTAAAACTTAACCGAAATTTTTGTATCTGATGAAATCATTTTCATTTAGGAATACCTACTACTATTAATGGATAACAAAAAATTAAGAATATATAAATTTTAAAAAAGTGTCATTTTACAATAAAATTTACACCAAAACGTAGATAAAAATGAGACGGTCGTAAATATATAATTATTTTTTATATAAACAAATTATATCACAAGCTATTAAACGTAATTTATAAACAGCGCATAATTAATTACATTAATTTATAATTTTTATATAACCCTCTCATATTTTCTTAAAAGTCCGTTTATAAATTCCCCCTCACAATTTTCATCAAACCCCCTCCAATTGATTTAAAAATTCAATCGATCCAATTGATTTAAAATTCGGAATCTTGCCAAAATTGTTTTTGATAATGGATTAATTTTGCAATTGAGGGTTCCTATTGGTTAATTAAGATTGATTTAATGATTATTTTTGGAAAATTTGCATGTCTTTTATATATATAGATATATATAGATAGATATATATATATATATATATATATATATATATATATATATATATATATATATATATATATATATATATATATAAATAAACAATTCTTTCAATTAATAATTATCTATCTAATCTATATCTTTCACTTGTATATATTTGAATATTTGTATTTTTGAAGAGAAAATTGATTTTCATGGACTATTAAAGCATATATAATATTTAGTAGTGAGATCGAGGGCACTGTCACACCATATATCCTCGATCTTCTTTATACAAATTTGACACTTTTTTCCGTTCTTGCTATTATATATATGTGTTACTGTTAAGTCCATATCTCCTTCAAAGTTTCCATCAATAGCAATCAACAAACCGCATATTTTATATATTGTCCCATGCATAATTGGATAGACATTAACCTTATCGATCAACAAACCAACCATGCATCTTGATTAATGAAAAGGTTAAGATCAATGTTCAAAGGGATGTACGTTGGAAACATGTCCCATCACTATAAGAAAATTTGCTTTTTGCGACTATACTTTTAGGGGCGACCTAAAGTCGCCGCTAAAAGCATCAAAACGACGTCGTAACGCCTTTGCCTGGGTAAAATCCAAGAAAACAGCTTTAGGGGCAACCTTTGTCGTCCCAGTATGTATTTAAATATAATTTTTTCATTTATTTATTATCAGATAAAGTTAATATGTCATTTTAATTTCTTTTTCATCCAATCTTTAATGAAAAGGTGAAATTTTTGGCGGGGTCATGTTTCATTCTTGGAGGCAAACCAAAAACCAAAAACCCAAAACTTTTCATCTTGACTCACTTTCTGCCTCCTTCTCCAGAACATTTCTTCCACCTCCTTCCTTCCACCGGCGACACAAAAACACGCCACTCGAATCGCTTTGCCGGTGACCTCCAAAATCCCTTTAGCCAGCGACTTCCAAGCTTCCATTCTGCAGACTCTCTCGACTCGAGACCTGCTCCGAATCTGTTCTGTTTCACTCGAGACCACCGAAATCTACTCCAAATCTACTGAAATCGCCGTCACCGGTCTCACAACCGGCCCCCTCACAGTTGAATTTCAGATTATGCGAAGGTGAACAAGAGCCTCAAAGTCAGATTTCACAGCAATCGAAGTTGCTTAAGTCGACCCTTGCTCACAAACAGCCGACCCAAACTCGAGATTTCTTCTTAGTCGGATTTTATTGTGGTAAGTTATTGCATTTTCATTTTTGCTTCCATTTTTGTGGTTAATTTTCTGCTTTGGTTAATTTTTGTGGTTAATTTGCTTCAATTCTGTTATAATGAACCAATATTAGGTTGTGTAGTTTATGTATTAGTTATTTACATTTGTATTGTGTAGTTTATGTCTTAGTTATTTGGGCAGACATAAAGGTCAGGTAGGGAGGTTTTAGTCCTTGTAGTTTTGCATCTTGTAGTTTTAGTAAGTTTGTACTGATGTTTGGTTTTGAGGCAATGGTATGCTGCTTTTCAAAAAAAAAAAAAAACTAATTATCTTGAAGTTGAAAAGGATACAATTGTAGTAAGTTTAAAGTTGAAAGCATCTGTTGATCTGTTTAATATTTATAAAATTATTAGAACTCTGTTGACCTGTTTTACTTATGTTTTTCTCATTCAAGTTTTGACGCTTTACCCAAACCACCCCACCATCTCATTTTACAGCCCTTAATACTTAATAGGCATATAAAGTAATGAAATGTTCACCTACTTGAAATTGAGAAAAGAACTTACATACTTAAAGATTATTCTTCCTATTAGTAGATGATATTAACATTTGTTTGTATAAATTTAACAGTTGACTAACAAGTAAAACTAAACTATGTGCTTACATAATTTCCTGCTGTAGGTCATCCGCTTGAAAGTAATTCTAATTAACTTCAGTTACACATTATTACACCATGTTGTTTATCTTGTTCTATATAGAAAGCTTGAAGCTTGAAGCTTTTAGCGACGACATGTCGTCGCAAAAGAGTTGTAGCGACGACATTGAATCTTGTAGCAACAACATTTGTCGGCCCTAAAAGTCCATTTTCTTGTAGTGCATGCGTTTTTCATTTTTTTCATTTTGTCATTACCTACACAAATACATACATACATACATAAATACTTATTACATCTCTCTCTCTCTCTCTCTCTCTCTCTATATATATATATATATATATATATATATATATATATATATATGCAAAAGTTCAAACGAGAACCGTTTTTCGTATGAGAACTTTGAGAACCAATATGAGCCGCCCAATTTCTCCTCCTTTAACGTTATCACCACCCATGAATTTCTTACATGCACCATGCCACACTTGATCCCCCACGCTCTACATCCATAAATTTCACTTATAAAATCGACGCCTAAGATTAGTTCTCGCAGTTCTCGTACGAAAAACAGTTCTCGTTTGAACCTTCCCCTATATATATATATATATATATATATATATATATATATATATATATATATATATATATATATATATATATATATATATATATATATATATATATATAAGTTCATTTGAGAACCATTCTTAGTGCGAGAACCGCGAGAACCAATCTGAGCCGTCATATATATATAAAAGTTCATTTGAGAACCATTCTTAGTGCGAGAACCGCGAGAACCAATCTGAGCCGTCCAATTCCCATTACTTCAATGTCATTGCCCACCCATGAATTCCTCACATACACCCTGCCACACTCTATCCTTCCACGCTCTTCATCCATGATCTTCCCATATCCAATAACGGCTGAGATTGGTTCTCGCGGTTCTTGCGTTAACAACAGTTCTCGAATGAACCCTCCCCCTATATATATATATATATATATATATTACATTATAAAACATTTAACTTTCTCTCTTTTAAAAATTTTAAGACTATTTATTTTTATGTAGTATCAATTTATTTGCTTAAGATACAAACACTTAAAGCAATAGCCCAACCAATCATTCCCTTGATTATCTCAACTAACTTAAGACAATTATTATTTTAATAAATTATTAAACATCACAAAAATTATTTAATTTATCTCATTATGACTAAATTACTTACATCAATACAATTATAAGGCTATACTATCTTTTTCTCTAATTATTCAATAATAATTTTACAAAAACTATTATAACAACTAATAAAATGGTTGCTTGTAAAAAAAGTAAAGAAATCAGAAAAGGTAGAAAATATATTGATAGGTTGACTAACATCGCATTTCACATACTATATCTTACTTTTTAAATCAAACATATTATCGAGCACAAACTATTGTCATCGCTGCTGCATTGCGCGGGTGCAATGCTATATATATACAGTAAGGTTTAAACGAGAATTGATTTTCATACGAGAACTGCGAGAACCAATCTTAACCCTTAATTAAAGTTAATCAATGCTAAATTTTTTTGACGAGACATTAATGCTCCATTGATGACTCATGGATAGATCATTAATGACACATATATATTGGGAAAATCAAGTCTCGCAAAATAATGCCAACTCACCCGGACGTAGTTCTCGGTTGGGTAAATATATAAATTACTATAATACCCCTATATGCACCTTGTTTCCGTTCTTCTTATATTAATGAGTCATTAATTGTGTTAAAAACAATTCTCGTAGTTATTGTACGAAATACAGTTCTCGTTTGAACTTTTGCATATATATATATATATATATATATATATATATATATATATATATATACATATCTGTGTGTTTATAATTTGAAAAAAAATGATATATTCTCCTACTTATCACATGATGACATATATATGTAGTTAACTAATTTTCTTTCCTCATCCTCTCTATTGATTTTGACACTTGTGTTGGTCTTGTGAGTAGGAAGATAAGTATGAGGTATGAGGATGAAATAGAAAGATATATCACCTCTCAATTAGAAATCTGTTTATTACACATGTACTAATATTATATGTTAAAAATTAATGAAAATATAGAAAAATATTCGAATATCAATGATTTACAATTTATTATTTTAGATTTTTGTTGAAAATATATACTACAATAAACTCAGGCATCAGAAACAACCGCATTTTCTAACGGATTTCAAATAATTTGACTTAGAAAGCACTTTTTCAATGGATTTCCCATGAAACGTTTATCCATGGCTTATTCCTTGAGAAATCCGAGAGAAACATAATTTTTCTACGGATTTTCTATGGATTTGTCCAACACAAAAGATGTTGTATTGTAGTGATATTTATAACTAAATTAACGTCAAAACTGTGTTAAACAAAACTAACGAAGGTGATTAAAATTTATATGGATAAAACATTTATTTACATATTTCTATGGTATACTTGGAAGCAAAAATAAGGAACGACATGATATTTGACAAACAAAATCAAAGGAAAGATGTTTCTTTATTTAATCATATTCAAGCTTCTTTATGTTTTTGGTCGTTATCACATTGGAGGAAGAAGGGGAAGTGTTATAAGTAATTGGGTAGATTGTTATTGTTTTCTATTTTCTTGTTAATCTTTTAGTTTTTTTTTTAATATTTCTAGCATTTTACTAGCCTCATTTTTTATAATTGGAAGTTAATTGTTGAATACGTAATAACCGTTTAATTATAGTTGTTTGGTTTTCTTTCTAGTTGTTGTACGTGTTTCTCGTCATAGGAAAATATTGGTACAAATAATAGTAAACGAGTCAAACTTTTATATAAACCGTTTAATCATTTATAGAACTCAACTTTATTTTGTTTGTGTTTATCGGTGTATTTAGTTTTGAGAGTTTGAAATTAAAGATAAAAATAAAAAAATTAGTGTGAGAGTTTGTTTTAAATATATATGAGAGGTAGTTAATATTGATTTTGATTTTTGTAAAAGTCATTAATTTTATGATGGTGATTATAAAATACAAGACTTAGCAAGTGTTGGTGTGTTGCTATTAGAACGGATGCCGTGTGGATAGCATGTCAGGATGTTTTCACCAACCATGACCCATTGTACAAAAAGGATAAAATCAAGATTACAACCACAATCAAATTTATGAAATGTCGTATGCTCAGACACAAGGAGAGGATGCAGGATGGCAAACAGTTGGTAGAAAGAAGGATGGAAATCAAAAAGCTCACTTTTCAACCTTCTTCTTCACTAGATTCCCAGAAGACTGGGGTGAAGAGGCACTAGATAAGATGTTCCCAAAATATGGCAGGGTGGGGTACCTGTACATTGCAAGAAAAAGGACCATACGTGGTACAAAATTTGGCTTTGTGAGGTTCACGCTGACTATGGAAGAAAAGGCAATGGAAAAGATACTACAAGGAATATTCATCGGAAACCGCAACCTGTTCATCAACATTGCAAAATTTAAAGCCAATGGTCCCCAGAAGCCAATCAAGGAGAGGATGGTCCAAAAGAATGTTCCAAGGAGCTTTAATGCCGTAAAAGAACATGGCAGGAGTTCTGGATGGATTCCAAACTCTGGCTCCTACAAGGATGCAGTACTAGGCAAGAAGAATGGAGGGCATGAAGGCATAAATGCTTGTATCAACATGGTATTCGATAAGCGGTTGGAAAATTGCTGGTTCGGAAAAGTGAAAGGTATTGAAGAACTAAGGAACATTAGAGACATACTATGCGAAGATGGCTTGGGTCATTGCATGATTCAATACGTTGGTAGGCTAAATATAGTATGTGAATGGGAATCGAAGGAGGTAGCAGAAAAAATCCTGCTGGTGGAGAACAAAGAGGTTCTTGCCCAATGGTTCGATGAAATTGGCATTTGGGAAGAAGGTGCCTCCAACCAAGAATGTCTAGCATGGCTGGAGATAGAAGGACTACCGATTGAAGCTTGGAGCACCATCACTCTTAAGCGAATAGCTTCCTCAATTGGGACGGTGATGGAGGTGGATGTGATAAGATTCGAAGGTGGCATGAGCAATACCTTTGGTGTCCTGATTCTCACAAGGGAGATGGTAGGGATAAACTGCTCCATACAGGTGCAGGTTCGTAATAAAGTCTTTAATGTTAAGGTGATGGAGGACAACAATAGAGCACTTTTCTTTCCCAAGACGTACTCCTCTTCCCCTTCTTCCTCTGAAAATTCAATCCAAGTCGCCAGCAACATATTCTCAAGTGAAGGAGTGAATGATACATTCGACGAAGATGATGTCGTACAAGAGACCGATTTTGGCCGGAATCCGAGTGCCGGCGGCCAAGGGGAATCGGAAAACCCAGAAAAGGTATCTCACTCAGTGTTAGTTGACAAAGACGGTTTGGTGGAAAAGTCGATGTCAGCAGAAAAGGAGAAGTCCAAATAAGGAGGTCAACAAGTTGGACCAGACGTTGCAGTGGAAACGACCCTTGTCTCATTTAAGGAAACTATCATTCTGCAAGAGAACTGTAGCCCTAAAGTCAACGAGGAGCCTTACCTTGGGACTAATATAACTGTTGAAGCTGGAGAATATGAAGTTGGGTCACAAAAGGAACCTGAGCCCAACAATATAATAGAAGACCCAAAAAGCCCAGCAGCAACCCAACGTGGGCTGCCTAATCCAACCAAGCATAACAACATTGATGGGCCTCCAGTTAAAGACTTGAGAAAAAAAGGAGTTATAAGCCCGGGTTCAATCTCTCGAGGATTTGGATTTTATGACTCTAGATCACCTCTGAAGACATCTCTCTCACAACGCTTGTCTGGTTCTAATTCGTCAATTGAAACTAGAGCAAAAGCACTGCGGAAAGCCCTGAATTTTCAGAAACTGGATGTACACAAAGGAGAGGGCAACTGAGCCCCTGATCACCCCAGGTTAGCTTCGATTAACTGTAATGATAGCTTTGTCCTTAAATGTATGCGGGTTGAAAGTGAAAAGGAAAATCGAGGGGGTAAAGTGCTTGGTTAAAAAAGAAGGATGTGAATTATTTGGGCTGCAGGAATCTAAGTTAGAAGAGGTGGATAGAAACCTAATTAGACAATTTTAGGGTATGGATGATTTTGACTTTAACTTTGGTAAGGCGATGGGAGCATCAGGGGGAACCATCCTCTCTTGGAATTCAAATATTTTCAAAAAAACAAGGGATCTAAATGGAGCACATTTTTGTGGTGCTATCGGGAAATGGTCGTGTGTAGAGTTGGAGGTGGGTATTCTAAATGTATATGCCCCTCAAGATTCTAAGGCAAATGAACAGTTATGGATGGAATTACAACAAATGATATCTCTACATAATATAATTTGGATTACCCTTGGTGATTTCAACGTGATTAGGAAGAGGGAAGAAAGAAAAGGGTCGAATTTTGATGCTAAGGAGGTTGATGCCTTTAATGCTTTTATCTATAATTTAGCTCTCCATGACTTCCAGTTAAGTGGTAGGAGGTTCACAAGATTCAATAAATACGGGTCAAAGCTCAGTAAACTCGACCGATTCTTGGTCACGCATAACTTCTTCGATGTATGGAAGGAGGCCCAGATTACAGTTTTAGCTAGAACGCTATCGGATCACTCCCCCTGCTTCTCAAAGTGAAGGTGACGAATTTTGGACCCCAAACCACATAAAATCTTTGATTCATGGCTAATGGATGAGGCGTTTGGAGACTTGGTAAAGCAGGCTTGGAATAAGGGTACGTTCTCAAGAACTCCAGACATAATCTTAAAGAACAAGATCAAGGCTTTAAGAGCGGAGATCATTAAGTGGTCAAAGGAATCTAAAGCTGCTAAAGAAAATAAAAAAGACTCTCTCCTAAAGTCACTACAAGAATGGGATGAGAAAGCGGAAGATGGGATCCTGCAAAGCAATTCGATAAGAAAAAGGGAAGATGATATCTTTGAGCTGGGTATGCTGGAGCTAACTGAAATTCAAGATCTAAAACAAAAGTCACGGATTAAATGGGCGGTGGAGGGAGACGAGAACTCGAAGTACTTCCATTCGGTGGTCAATCAAAAGTGGAGGGCTGGAAGCCTAAAAGGTCTCATTGATGAAGGGCTGTGGAAAACGGACCCGACATCCATAAAAACAGTGGCGTTGGACCACTTTGCTAAAAGATTCCAGGAGCCAGAGCCAATGAGACCAGAATTCAAAAGCAACAGGTTCCAAAAAATATCAACTCGAGTAAGTAAAAACCTGGAATCTAGATTTACAGAAGAAGAAATACCTGCAGCGGTGTGGTCTTGTGCTAGCTCGAAAGCCCCAGGACCGGACGGTCTCAACTTCAACTTCATCAAGCACTTCTGGCCCATTATAAAACCTGAATTCATTAACTGCATTATGCACTTTGGGGACACTAGTAAACTATCTCGGGGCTGTAATGCGCCATTCATAGCCCTTGTCCCAAAAATACCTGACCCGCTTGAAATTCGAGACTTTCGTCCCATCAGCCTCTTGCGTTTACAAAATCATCGCAAAGGTGTTAGCCTTCAGGTTATCCGGTGTTCTAAGCTCAGTCATCTCTGCAAACCAGTCTTCCTTCATCGCTCATAGGCAAATCCTAGATGGACCGTTGATAGCTAATGAGATTATTGGCCTTGTGAAGAAGCAAAAAGCTAAGCTTCTTATGTTCAAAGTAGATTTCGAGAAAGCGTTCGATTCGGTGAATTGGAATTTCCTCTTTTCAATAATGAAACAGCTGGGATTTGGAGACATATGGTGCAGTTGGATCTGTGGTTGCCTAGAATCTGCCACTGTATCAGTTTTGGTTAATGGAAGCCCATAGGATGAATTTGAGATGTCGAGGGGATTGCGTGAAGGTGACCCTCTTTCCCCCTTGCTGTTCCTAATTGTTGGGGAAGCTCTCCAGGTCATGGTCCAAGAAGCATGTAATCTGGGCTATTTCAACGGGCTAAAACTTAGAGGCAGCAACCGCAATCTGTCGCTTCTACAGTATGCAGACGACGCTTTATTCATGGGAAGGTGGTCACGGGATAATGCACTCAACTTGATATGCCTTCTACAATGCTTTAGAGAGGTTTCGGGGCTAAACATCAATCTCTCAAAAAGTAAGCTATACGGGATCGGAGTTGAGGATTCGGAGGTAACAGCAATGGCTAGCGTGATGAAATGTAGACCAGACAAAACCCCCTTCATCTATCTAGGGCTTCCAGTCGGGGCAAGCATGTCCAAAAAGAAACATTGGGAGGTAATTTTGAATAAATTTACCAAAAAATTATCATCTTGGAAAGCAAGAACACTATCAATCGGGGGACGGCTAACACTAATTAGATCAGTGTTATCTGCTCTTCCGCTGTATTTTTTCTCACTATTCCGGGTACCTGAGGGTATTCTTACTAAGCTCGAAGCAATTAGAAGGAAATTCTTTTGGGGGGCAAGTGAAAATGAAAGGAAAGTATGGTGGGTTGCTTGGGAAAAAATCACTGCTCCAAGGGACATGGGAGGTCTGGGAGTGACGAGTCTAAGAGTAAAAAACCTCTCTCTTCTAACAAAATGGTACTGGAGGTTTATTGTAGAGGAAAACGCGTTATGGAGGGAGGTCATCTCAGAAATTCACGGGAGTGTAGGAGGGTTTGGCGATATTTGTAATCTAAGTGTTAAAGGTGTATGGTATGATATAATTCGGAGCCTCAAGAAAGTGGATCAATCCTATGTTCCGATTAAATCATCCTTTAAAAAAACAATTGCAGTTAACTCCAATACTTTATTCTGGCACGATACTTGGATAGGGAATGGGGCCTCACTAAAAACCTTATTCCCTAGGCTATATGCTAAAGATGTAGAATGCAACACCCAATTTAAGGACAGATGGCAGCTCATCAACGACTCATGGCGTGGTAACTGGGTCTGGAAATCAGAGTTGAGAAGCAGGCTAACAGACGATCTTCTAAACCTGGAAGGAATCCTTAATAACGCCAACTTCGCAAAATCTGGTAATGATTCATGGAGATGGGAATTATCAGATAAAGGTGTCTTCTCAACAAAGACAATGACCAGCATCCTCCAGAAGTGTTCTCATACAAGCAACTCCCCCAGTCTTGGCAATACATAACTCCGGATCATCCCTTCAAAAATCAACATCTTCTTCTGGAGACTCCAACGAAATGCACTACCAACCAAGGTTAACCTACAGGTGAGAGGGATTGCGATCCCTGATACCTTGTGCCTTTTTTGCGCTGACGAGCAAGAAGACTTAACACACTGTTGTCTACATTGCCTCAAGCTAAATGCTTTCTGGAGAAAACTTTGGAGTTGGTTGGAGGTTCCAATTCTCAGGTTTGCTTCAATTTTAGATTTTGTCAACAAAGTCTTCACTCCTTCAGCCAAGGTTCTACGCAATCGGATAACTCAAGCAATCTGCGAGATTGCGATCTGGTCCATCTGGTCCTGGAGGAACATCATTCTGTTTGCATCTAATCCGGATGAGGTGGTAAAACTTAAAGGGAAGGACATATTCGCAGAAGTCCAGAGCAGGTCAGCGCTATGGATAGCAAACCGAATAAAATTAGGAGGGTTCAATTGGGAGAAATGGTGCAAAAGCCCAATTTCATGTTTGAGTAACTAGGGCTAGGCTGATCCAAATATGGGGCAATAGGGATAGGCGTTATCAATGTAATTTCATTTTGTACATACCATTTATTTATTTAATATACACCTTGCTTTTCAAAAAAAAAAAAAAGATTACCAACCACAATCCATATTATGAAAAAAAAGACAACATTAGAGATAACGACCATGACCAATAATACGAAAAAGACATTGTCAGGGTAGTCTCATATCCGTATGATTAGAAGTCACATCTTTAAGAAAAGAAAGATGATTTGTACTCAACAACTTTTTATCCTGCAACTAATTTTGATTTGTATACCTATATATTTCTACTAGCTTTTATTCTCATCTCTATAATCAAGAACATGATTGTCAAAACAATCATTATTTATATGTCGGATAAACATATGTGTATAAATCATCTTCTTTAGAAATTCTTTAGAGAAGAGGAGGAAGGACAATGATTTTGAGAGGGATGGATGTGAAACAAAAAAGGAAATAGATATACTGAAATAAATAAGAGTCCTTGTAGAGGTAATACAGGTATGTGTGTAAGTTGTGTGGTCCTAGCAAGCACTCATCTGGTTATATTGGTAGACCTAACTATCACATCTTTCGTACTTTTGCTACAATTACTACCCCAAATCGGTAAATTGCACATCTCTTTATTACTTTCATTGTTTGTGAAAAAATAAACAGATAGTTCTGATTCAATACATTATATTACAGTGAAATTTGTATTTATATATGAGAATAGTAACAGTTTAAGATGGTTATTATAAATATTTAAGGGTATAAATATTAATTTGTAAACCTTAACTGAATAAGCAATATATTAGATGTTTCATAGCAAGTAAGTGATCTTGGTATTCTCTCTGACGGAGTCACATCATTCATACGTTTATACGAAGTTTATACATAATCATTATACTATTACTTCAATATTAAATTAATGCTTAATACAACTGTCTCCTATATGAACTCACATTATAATATGTCCGACTAAACATTTGAAGGTCATTTGACAAGGGATGTGTAATTAGCTACAATTTTGTATGTCTATATTTCTATCAATTGTTCATTAACATTCTTCTAGAATGTGATTAGAAAAATATGAAATGATTTGTATACTATTTTTTTCTTAATTATGTATCTAATCATTTGAAGAAATTCTCAACCAGAATAAGACGAATACCACACGACTCAGATCTTCACCAACATCAACAAATTTTCATACAATCTGAAGGTTTTCTCAACATACAACATAAAACTCACTACAATCACACTCACACTCAGTATATATCAGAAGAATATAAACCCTAATTGACTAGATATGAAGAAGAGAATATCTCTAAAGTACAAAACGTGTATATCACTAAGAAAAAGAACAGAACAACGAATATATACAGCTCTCCACTTAACTTTGAAGTACTTGCACAAGAAGACCTTCAAGAATGAGAAAATGACACAAAACACCCCTGCATATTAAACACTTAAGAAAAGAACCAACAACAGGAAGGATTAAGCTGCACATAATCAACAAGTATTTCAACACCCTCCCTCAGCTTAAGCCTGGAAAACATTTATTCAACCTAACTTCTCAGATAAAGTATTGTGCTGAGCAATAGAAAGAGGTTTAGTAAAAATATCTGCAACTTTAAGTGTTGTGTGAATTTTAACAACCTTTACAATGCCCTCAGAAACTTTTTCCCTTACAACATGAATATCTATCTCAATGTGTTTAGTTCTTTCATGAAGAATTGAATTAAGAGACAGTAAGATAGCAGATCTATTATCACAAAATATATTCACTGGAAGATCACATTTTTGATTTAAATCTTTCATAAGTTTAAGTACCCAGATAATTTCACATGTGACAGTGGCCAAAGCTCTGTATTCAGTTTCTGTAGAGGATCTGGAAACAGTACTCTGTTTCTTACTTCTCCAAGTAATAAGAGAATCTCCCAAATAAATACAATACCCTGTAACAGACCTTCTTGAATTCACACACTTGGCCCAATATGCATCAGCCCAAGCAAACAAATTCAAGGAGCTACTTTTAGAGATTTTAATACCAAGACCAGGACAAGATTTAAGATATCTCAGAACTCTCATTGCAACTTTAAAATGTGAGACACGAGGACAATGCATAAATTGACTAAGACACTGCACAGTGAAGGAAATATCTGGCCTAGTGTTGGTAAGATAGATTAATTTACCAACAAGTTTTTGAAACTCAGAAATATTAGTCAAAAGTTCATCATTGGCATTAATACCCTCACTGTTCAACACAACATTAACTTCAAGTGGAGTTCCAACAGGTTTTGAACCTAATAAACCAAATTCATAAAGAAGTTCAAGGCAGTACTTCCTTTGAGAGAGACACTGCCCAGTATCAGTTTTAACAACTTCAATTCCCAAATAATATTTTAAGATTCCCAAATCTTTAATAAGAAATTTTGACTTAAGAAATTTTTTGACATTTTCAACTTTAAGTCTATTGCTACCAGTTACAATCATATCATCAACATATACGAGCATAATAACAATATCAGACTTGATTCTCTTAGTGTACAGAGAGTAATCATTTCTACTTTGAACAAACCCAAGAGGGGGGGCTCCTAAGGTAGTTTCAAAGGTAGGAATTTCAGAACTTCCTGGACTATCTACAACCAACTTGCCCTCAGAATTGTGAGAATTTTGACCATTATGGTCATTACTAAATGAATCATCCTGCTCCTCTGAACTGGTTGCAGGGGCCCCACTACCTTCCTGATCCAGAGGAGGGTTGATACCTTGAGAGACATGTGAATTATTTTCATCACAGGGCATAGAGTTATTGGTAACCACTTGATATAAGGAATCAAAAAAATTTGACTGATCCAAGTTAGCAGATCCAGACTTAGAGGAGGTCACAACATCAATAGCAGACATCTTGAAAGGGAAGACATATTCATAGAATGTGACATCTCTGAAAAAGAACACTTGTTTAGTTTCAAGACTAAAAAGTTTATATCCTTTTTTAACATTTGAATATCCAATAAAAACACATTTTTGAGATCTAGCAGCAAACTTATCAGAATTATGTAAGTTTGTAGAAAAACATAAACACCCAAAAACTTTTAAAAGATGATAATTTGGTTTTGAATTGTAAAGAACTTCATAGGGAGATTTCCTCCCTAAAACTGAACTGGGAGTTCTATTTATTAGAAAAACAGCAGTGAGAACAGTTTCACTCCACAGTTTTAGTGGCAAACCAGATTGAAAAAGAAGACTTCTAGCCACATTCATTAAATGTCGATATGTGTTTTCTTTCACACATACCATTCTGCTGAGGAGTGTACACACAGGTAGTCTGATGTACAATTCCTTCCTTTTCAAAGAGAGAACTAACCCTATGGTTAACAAATTCAGTACCATGGTCAGATCTAACAATCTTCACATGCTTGGAAAATTGAGATTTTAACATGTTAATAAAAATAGATATGTAGTCAAAAATTCATCTTTGGATTTTAGAAGATAGACCCAAACAGCTCTACTAAAGTCATCAACAATGGTAAAGAAAAATCTATATCCATCCTTAGTAGTGACATGATAAGGTCCCCACACATCTAAATGTATTAGTTCTCATAGACTGGAAGTTTTATGATTACTAAGAGGGAAGGGTTCTCTGGTCTGTTTGGCCTTGTGACAAACATCACAAGGAGGAGAAGAAGAATCTTTTCCTCCAACAGTATCCTATAAAATATTTAGGACTTGATCAGATGGGTGACCAAGTCTATGATGCCAAACAGACCTAGAGACATGCTTATTTGGAACTAAAGAACTGGAGTAACAACTCACATTAGATTCCGAAAAATGATAAAGACCTCCTTGTTCACTACCAATCTCCACCTTCGGAACAGTTATTAAATCCTGAGGGTTGCACAAATAACATTTGTTCTCATCAAAATAGACACCACATCCACTATCCTTAGTAAGTCTATGAACAGATAACAGGTTTATGTTGAACCCTGGTATGACAAGAACATCACTGAGAAGAACATGTGATGATATTTGGAAATTTCCAATTTGTGAAATATTTGCATGGGTACCATTAGGATGGTCAACATGTAGTTTAAGATCAGAAACATCTACACAATTTTGAAGATTATTAGAGGTACTTGTCATATGTTGAGAAGCTCCATAGTCAACAACCCATTTTATTTTCACAGATTTAGTATCATTACACTTAGCCATATTAGAACTGACATACATACCATACATATTGGCAGAAACATCTCCTGAATGACCTTTCTCATTAAGCAAAGTAAGAAGTTTAGAGATTTGATCACTGCTCAGTTGAGGGGGGTGGTTGTGAGTTGGAAGAACCCGAATTTTCAGTCACACTATTAGACTTAGGTGCTTGAGAGCTTGAGGAATTTTGAAAAATAAATGGTTTCTTAGATTTAAAGTCCTTTGGATATCCCACAAGTTTGTAGCACCTATCTATAGTATGACCTTTACAATTACAGTGCTTGCAAATCAAATTTGGATTAGGTCCTTTGTTGTTACTATTACTCTTATCCTTATTGTCAGGGCCTTTAGAAGCAAACACAGAAGCTTGAGATTTACTATTTGTAGAAGAAGAAGAAGAAGAGGCAGAGCTCTTAAGAGATTCTTCCCTTGAAATAGTAGAGAAAGCAGATTGAACAGTGGGAAAAGTTTCAAGCATCAGAATGTTACTTCTTATTTGACTATAAGAGTCATTTAAACCCATGAGAAACTACATTAATTTCATTTGATTTTGGAAATTAAGTCTGTTTTGATATGCAGTACAAGTGCACTCAGTGAGACCTGTCAGTGAGTCAAACTCCTTCCACAACCCATTAAGAGTGTTGAAGTAGTCTGAAACACTGTCATTGCCTTGAGTGTGAAGGTTAATTTTCTGAAAAACATTGTATATGACAGAACCATTTATTTTCTCAAAGGTCTCTTTTAACTCTAACCAGAGATTCCTAGCATTTTCAGATAAAACAAAGGCAGTAGATATAGATTCAGAAATAGATGAAAGAAGCCAAGAAACAACCACAACATTAGCTCTGCCCCATTTGACCCTCTTGGAAGAGGAAGAGGATTCCTCAGTATCAGAGGGCCTGAGACAGGTACCGTAATAAAGCCTAGTTTGTTTCTAATAGTAAGAGCACGAATAGTAGCAGTAGCCCAAGCTTGATAGTTAATAGTTCCATTTAGTCTAAAATTGATTATAGTAACACAACCAATATCATTGGCATCAAGAGACAATGGGTCATCAAGATTGATGGTCCCCGTGTCAGCACCCTCCTTAGGAGGATCAGACTCAACCACCATGATAACCAAAAAGAAAGAACAAACCAAGAAAGATATAAGAAAAAAAAACGAAGACGCAAGCTAACTGAGGCACCTAATGGTTGTCCGTTTGCCCCTCTGTACTCACCAGGATTCACACCTCTTAAAGAGGTAGTCAAGGCTAAGTCACAGAAAGAAGGACAACAGACACTAGATAAAACGAACAGATAGCACACAGGGTGAGTCCTGGCAATAGGCCAAAGGAGATCCAGTTGCACAAGTACAACGAATCTAGCTTTGGCTACCACACAGGTAGGTTAGAACTGACTTACAGTGGTTTAAGACGAAGATTTACTCAACCGAATGACCAAGAACAAGATCTCAGACAAACCCTAAAATTAGGGTTCGAAGGAGAATAAGAGATTCACCTTTTCAACAGCAGCAGATGCGAACATTACCTGCACACCAAGAATCAAAGATTAAAGGAGCTAAAATCAAGCTCACAAAATTAGGGTTTTAAAATAAGGGTTTGTGCGATAACAAATAGTTTTGAAAAGAACAGCTATAACACCGTAGATCGATAGATACACGGCGATTTAAGAACGCAAAGAAAAAGACAAGGGTTAATGAGAAAGAACGATACAACCTGACGACGGCAGCGGATACCAGGAAGAAGATCACCAAGAACACGAGCCTAAGGCTCTGATACCATGAAGAAATTCTCAACCAGAATAAGACGAATACCACACGACTCAGATCTTCACCAACATCAACAGATTTTCATATAATCTGAAGGTTTTCTCAACATACAACATAAAGCTCACTACAATCACACTCACACTCAGTATATATCAGAAGAATATAAACCCTAACTGACTAGATATGAAGAAGAGAATATCTCTAAAGTACAAAACGTGTATATCACTAAGAAAAAGAACAGAACAACGAATATATACAGCTCTCCACTTAACTTTGAAGTACTTGCACAAGAAGACCTTCAAGAATGAGAAAATGACACAAAACACCCCTGCACATTAAACACTTAAGAAAAGAACCAACAACAGGAAGGATTAAGCTGCACATAATCAACAAGTATTTCAACATCATTGCTAGTCCAAAGTTTCATGATACATATAGGACGTTTGGATAAGCTTATTTTTTAGCTTAAACTTATAAACCTCATAAGCTTATTTAATAAAAAATGTTTGAATTAACTTATGGCTTATAAGTTAATAAACTATTTTGTTAAAAGTGTTTGACTTAGCTTATGTTTGTAAAATAATTAAAAAGAGGAAGACAAGTACTACATATATGGGAATTGGGAAGGAAGACAAAATCAAGAGTAAAGATGTAAATGAGTACAAATAAGTTCACATAATAGAAAAAAACTATTGTCAACGAGCTTATAAAAATGAACATATTTACCTAAAAAATAAGCTTATAAACTTACCACATACTATCTTTTTCGTAAGCTTATAAAATAAGCTAAAAAACTCATAAAATAAGCTAAAACAAAGACCTCCCATAGTGTGAAATTGTTTCTTTTGTGAAACATTAGAACAATATCATAATTAAATTTTTAAACAAACAACACATATAGTTTTTTGTTTTTGGTTACCTTCACTTGGAGGATACAATGCTAAAAATCTTCAATTCAACACTCATAGTGCAAATGCATACAATTGGTAGGTTTGCTAGCACTAGAAACGTCTTGGCTCTTACCTCAATAAGTGTTGGTGTTTCCAACATACTATGAAGACACACAATAAGAAAAGAAAAGAAAAGGTAGAAAACAAACTATTACCACATAAGTAGTGACGTAGTGTGTCATCAAAGATAATGAAGACAAGCCAACTTCCTTGCATATTCGATCTTATCATAAAAAGAAAGCCATCATGGAATGATGAAGTATATATATGGAGCTCAAGCCATCTTGTTACTACTCTTCAACCATATAAAAGCTTACTTAATTGTAGTAGATTTTAGCTGTCAAACCAGTAGGTTCCATTGAGTATCATAACAACAAGTGAAGTAATCTACAATTCTTTAATAAAGATAAAAGAGGATGTAGTAAGTGCAGTAAAGAGACAAAATAAGGATTGTATATTTAGAAACCTTAATTAGGTTACAGAAACATAAGGCTTATATATGAAACCATAGTTAGAAAAGTAGTCCTTATACTACTAGCTATTGTAAACTAGTAGCAAACTCTTATAAAGAGTAAAATTGTACACAATCTATATGAATATGTACTAACAATGCATGCATGTCCAACAAAAATAGATATTTGACCTACTGAAACTATCACCAACTAACTAACACCCATTCCTAAAGAAGCCTGTTGTTGCTGCAAGTTTTTATGATAATTGATAGCAAGAAGCATGCATCACAAACACAAAGCTATTTAGTATGTTGTGAAAAACCAACTGACCAAGTATGATAGTTCATTTGAGTTCAAGCCCCACTCTACTTGGTCTTTGTTTGCAAACATGCTAGAAATGGTAACATGGTATTGGAAAAAGTTCAGTTGAGAACCGCTCTTAATGCGAGAACCATGAGAACCATGTGTAACCACCGTTAATAATTTATTAATAGAGATATTTTTTTGGTAATTTATATATTTATTTAACTGTGACTTGTGTCTAGGTGGATGAATCATGCATTATTTATACGGCTTGATTTATCTAGAATACACCTTATTAATAAATCATTAATACACATTAATTAGTCATTAAGAAGACATTATGATTATTAGTTATTGATTTATTATAATGACCAAGATTGAGTGTTGCAGTAAAAACAATTCTCAAATAAACCCACCCCATATGGTATTACAATGTTGTATATTGTAGCTTGAGGATAACTAACAATAGTGCATTTTACACAATCACAAATGCACACTACAACCGAAGGATAACTTGTTGAATACCTCAATGGCATCCTACGGTTTCGTTCAATGAAACAGCCTAAATTACAAGTGACGAGAGACCAAACAACTTAAACTAGCGACCTGGGTAGTGACTTAAGACCGTACTTTATACAAATGTAGTGTTCCATTTTAGATCTACATATAATATTCGTTTCTCCCAACTCCTGCCATGTACACCCCGCCCAAACGCAAATCGCCTGCATCTTGGCCGTCGGTTCTATATTTCTCCTATGTAAATCGTTGACAGACTCACAATTCTGTTCTCCGCCGTACTTTCATCCATCTCTACTATCCTAGGGTTTGCGGTTTTGAAGATTAAGGAAGAAATTAAGGTACATTTAAAAGCCAAAAACTAGTCTGTTTGTGAGTTAACAGCCAGTACGACAATTTTTGATGTAGTAAACGACACAACTATAATCGACATTATATTTTTACCACTTTGAAGTGGAATTGAAATAGATTTCATCTGAACTTTAAACCGGCCAATATTTTTCTTAATCGCTTCTTTTTGTATGCTTTTTGTAATCTCTTCATTGAATCATCATGGAAGATGATGATCTTTGCTTGCTTGAATGCCCTTCTTCGTTCTGTATGCTTTTCTATATTGGGAATCTTTCCCTCCATCCACTCTTAAATCTCAATGTTGAACGATGCCCTAAATCCAACAATCCGGTCGACGAATCAAGGTATTCCATAGCGATGCCCATAATTCTTGATCGAGGCTTGCTGCCAATCTGCCAGTCGGAATAGTCGAACGAATCAAGCCCAGAAACAGGTCCGTTATTATTTTTTTGCTTTCAATCGACGCCATGATAGATTATTGCCACTCATGTTTCATGTCTTAAGATGCTCTAATTTTGGGTTTCAAAGCTTATTTTTTCTTCACACATTAAACCCAAGAAAAGTTTCATGTTTCTAATTCAAAGTTGATTTCTTCTGTTTTACATCACAAATTAAGTTTCATTACAGATTAATTTAGTTACATTTCAGTTATGTCTCTTAATTTAGTTATTGTTTCTTATGTTCTACTTTCTACCTGTGTTGGATATGTATGTGTTAAAGAGTACAAAATTATGTTTCTTATTATGTATGTGCTGGTAATATGGTATGGTAAAATTTATGTGGTATTTTACATTGGGGTAGTTTGAAAAAAAAAAAGGATTAGAATTGTAAAAACGTACTATAGCTGTTGACTCGCCATTCCGCAAATGACCTGTAAACCCGCAAATGACATGTGAGCCCGTATCATCATATGGGTCATGTCGTGTTTACTATTAATCATGTTTGTGCCAACCACCTTTGACTTGTATAATTAAAGGGGTCGTGTCCATGTAGGCTATTTTCTAATCCACAAAACCCTCTCACATTTTCTTAAAACCCCCTCATATGTTTTATAAAACCCATCACAATTTTCATCCAACCCCCTCTCCCAATAGATTAAAATTGAATTCAAATTCTTATATCCACAATTTTTAATCCACTATTTTTAATTTTTACAAAATTGTTTTAAGAATAGAATAATTTTAAAATTGAAGGTTGTGATTAGTTAATTAAAACTTAATTTATGGTTATTTTTGAAAAATTTGCATGCCTTTTATATATAGATATAGATAGATAGATTGATTGATGAATGACGATGAAAACTTGTAGGAAGAAGACACGCTTTATCAATTGTATATCGACAGGTACTTTGGTTTCATCCAATAATCATGGAATAATCAGAGATGGTTGACAAGTTTTATTATGGTAATCGCAAACAAAACCTAGAGGGGTAGAAAGCTTAAATATGAATAAGATCGAGAAAGTTGTCCCCGTCTCCAATTGATGTTTTCTTGCCCAATGCCAAGAAGAGAATCAGATCAAGAGAGAATAAAGAATGAGAATCAAAGTATTAAAATCTCAAAAACCTAGCATCGCCATAGCGAGTTGGGGAATAAACCGCGACATGTGGAAGCATTTGGAGGGGAGGCGGTGAGCAGGAAAATAAAAGAGGAGTCTAGAAAAGGAATGTGTTGTTTATTAGAATTAGAAGATTATCAATAACATAAGCTTGAATATTTTAATTTTAAATGTGATGCTTTAAAATCAATATTTAGTTTTATAATTTTTAATTGTATAAGGAATAAAATAATCCTGTAACAATCCTAGTATCAAAATTAGAAATTTAGGATTGTAACAAAAATCATGGTGTCTTAAGGGTAAAATTGCTAAAGCCATAGTTTTAAGTCCGAAATCCTTGAAGGCGTCCTTTAGAATTATGTTCGTTGTTTACGTGACTGTTGCTTCAGCAGAACGAGGCTTTTGCAAATTGAAATTTTTAAAAAAACAATTGAGATTGACAATGTCAAAGACTAAATTGTTTGGCTATTTTATCAACGGAAACTAAGTTATTAATCAATTTAAAAGATTAGAAGACATCGCATAAGCTAGAAATGTACATTTTGTATAAAAGATAAAATATTTTTTTTTGAAACATCTTGTTACTTTCCTAATTGCTAGATTAAAAATATATATGCATGTAAAATGAAAACCAATTGGGTAAGGATATTCGAGGGTTAGAAGTGGACACTTAGGGTTGGTGTGGGGGAATATAATTAGGGTAGGGAGGGAGATGAATGAGTTGGGGATAAACTTTAGTTCTTCTTTTACTAAAGTGTGGGGGACCATTTCTTGTGACGAGCTACAACGGGGCTCAAACCCTTTTTGTTTTTTTCTTTGTGAAATGAAAATGGATGATGATGTAGAGGTTAGTCATACATATTATAACTAGAGCTATTTAGTCATGACTATATTATAAGTTGAAAGGTTAATGTAACAGTCAGTCATATAATCATCAGCCTACAGGGGGAGAACATTATATTTTGTAAGTGGTTATTTTTCTAAGTAATAAAGGTGATCTAATGTAAAAAAAAAGAATAATAAGAAAATCATAGAAGCCATTGTCATATGCCATCTATCTTGTGAGTTTGTTGACTTGTAACCATCTACCATTTGATATGTTTAAAAGTAAAGCAAGACCATTTACCTTCAATTCACGGAAATCACATGAATCACACCACCAAAAGCTTTTTTTTCATAGTTTGTCCGTATAAACAATCATGTTGCAAAACATCTAGTGAGGGGATGGTACTCAATATATCATACCATATTACCATTACATTGAATTCTGTTAGCGTCTTTCTTTATTACATGTCCATCATACAGATTACTTATCACATTAACACAGTCACCCATCAACTTTTTTTGATGCACATACAAAATTAAAAAGATAAAAGATAATTCATGTCTTAGGCTATGTGCATCAATCTCGTGAGGGTGCTCGTGAGAGCTCCTCACGCCTGTGAGTACCATCGCCAAGGTTTGTGAAGGAGGTTCACGGTCACCTACCGTAACAGCCATCGCGAGTGTGAGGGAGGGTTTGTGAGAGAGAATGTTTTTTTCTCTTTTTTGTGATGTGAAACATGTGATGGATGCGGGGTTTGTGTGATGAGATAAGGAAATGGTGGGGGAATGATGTGACGCTGATGTGGAGCTGATGTGACTGTGTGAAGCATGTGATGGATGCTGGTGGTCTTAGCATGAGAGGGATGATGGCATGCCGTGCATCACATAGGCCTGGGCACTAGCCTTTATCGGTTTCGATTCAGATTTATCGGTTTCTTAAATAGAATCGTAAAGAGAAAAACATTTATATATTTAATTTTAGCATGTTGCTAGTTTACATGTACATAATATACATTCACTGGCGGATCGAGTATAGAAGAAGGGGGGAGCGAGGCAGCAATGCTTTCCAAAGAATTAATATACATATACATCAATTATTTTCAAAAAAAATTAGTATATACATGTTGGCTTTCAAACTAATGTCCCATATTAATATATGTGAGGCCCCCAAAAGTTAAAAACATAAGATAGAAAGACTAGCTTAATCCAACCTTGTTGACTTGTTACTTTTTTGTTTTAAAATAATCAAGTTATGAAATTTGTTTATAATATATGTGAAATTGTACACTTGTAGTTACGGGTGTTTGATTTTAACCATATTGGATAATGTTTCCTTGATTGGTTAAAATTATGTAGTTGTTATGAATTATGAATTTTAATTTGGTAGAATTGGTGAACAATGAAGTTATATTATTAAACGGGTGAATTTTTATTTGGTTGAATTAAATATTAGGATGAAAGTCATCGTTTGAACCTATAGAATATGCAGCTTTGTGTATGTTTCATATTAGAGTTAGAGCTTGATGAATATCTCCGATCAATCAAACCTGTTTTGATATATATATATATATAAGATTTACTTTTTTCAATGTCTTATCCTAAGTCTTATTGGTTGTTGCCCCCATTGAACGGATTTTCTAGATCCGTCACTGAATACATTTATAAAATATTAGCATAATACGTAAATTTATTTATTAATGTTAAGTTTTGTTTTTATTATATAATTAAGTGGCTAAAGTAGAATATGTAGATGTTAATCGGTCTGTTTTTTCTTCCATCATTCTAGCAATGAAATAGTTTATCTAATTTTTTTCTAGTTTTCGAACTTTTATTACTAACATCAGTTCCTCATGAGATGAGATTATACTTTAATAAAAAAATCGAAATATTTTACAAATATGTAAATTTTAATCTTTTTACTAATATTTTATAACATTAATTCACATAAAAAAGAAATTAATAAAAAATACAGATTTGTTTAAGCTGTTAATCTGTTTTGTTTTATATTTTTAGATCAGAAAATGGCGCTATCAGCAAGTGGAAAATATCTTGGTTGAGTGATGCATTTCCTAACAAAGTAAGTAAAAGATTCTTTATGATTTTTAAATTTATTAAAAAAAGGACCCAATGATTATAAAATTTTATCTTAGAAAATATATATTTAGACCTTGTGCACACACACAACTACGTACTGGGGTATACCGTCATTAGTTAGATTTTTAAATATTGTTATAACTTCTATGTATAATTGATGGGAAAATTATTATTAACGTTTATATCATATAACTTAGATTGTGTTATACCCATAAACTAATTTTAAAACATAGTAGCTCATGATATCCTTATTAACCAGATTACAAATTCATTTTTTGTTCAATGTAAAACATTATTCAACACACCCCCGACACGTGATGGCGTTTTTTTTTCGCGTCTAACATGTAAATGCTTATACGTGGAGTCCATATGACCTTTTACCAACAATGGGTGAACATTGCTTTGATACCATATAAGTTTGTAGGGTTCCGTTTAAAACTAATTGGGTGTTTGGCTATAAGTGGAGTTGCTTAGGAACCTTATTAAGCATATTGCAAAGTCAATTTTTTCGTTCGATATGTTGAGTACATCAAATAAAAATTAACTTTGTAATCTTCTTAATTAGGAATTTGAACTCATTCACTCATAGTAATTGATTTTAAGTAGGAACCCTATAAACTTACACAAATAAATTATTCAATATTGCTAGTTTTGACATAATAAATAGAGTAAATTACAAAAATCGTCCATGTGGTTTGCAAAAAATAACACTTTTGGTCATTTATAATCAAAAAGTACAGAAATCGTCCCTATGGTTGATATTTTGTAACACATTTGGTCCCTGTGGTTGACAACTTGTAACACATTTGGTCCTTTAGACAAATAAGGGCCTCCCCATGTGCCTTGCACATGAGGGCATTTTGGTCTTTTACCTTTTAATCCATGTTTCCAAACAAAGTATTCCTTGTCATCCCTCTCTCTTAAACACTAACAGATTCCCTCTCTCTCTCACACACTCTCTCTCAACTACGCGCCACCACCACCACCGGCAACACGTAACCACCGCCACCACCATCGGAACCACGACTACATCGAGCAGAATCGCACCCCCCTCTCTCTCTCCCAGAATCCTCCATGACTTTCCCTCTCTCTAAACGGGAACCGCCGCCGATCTAAACCACCTCTCTCTATCTCTCTCTCTCTGCTCTCGACTCGCCACTCTAACGCCTAGCACCGATCTAAAGCCGTCTAGGGTCTTTAACGCCGCCACCGATCGGAAGCCGTCTCTCTCTCTCTGCTCTCGACTCGCCACTCTCTCTTCACCAACAGATCTAGGGTCTTCTCAGATTTGGTGAACAACAGATCTAGGGTTTTCTCAGATTTGAAGAACACTACTTTGGAGATGACGATGAGGAACAACATGGTGCAGAACGGATCTATGGTTTTCTTGTCTCTCTCTCTCTGCTCTCGCCATAGATCTGAACCACCACCGCCGCCATTAAAGTAGAACCACCGCCATATATATATCTCTCTCTCTCCTCTCTTTCTCAGATTTGGTGAAGAATTAAAGTAGAACCACTGTGTATGAAGGTTTGTTCATATGAAATTCTTCTTGGTTTATTTCTTTATTTCTGGATTTATTTGTTCATATGAAATTCTTCTTGAAGATTTGTTCTATATTAATTCTTCTTTATTTCTGGGTTTATTTATTCTTGGTTTGATTAATTCATTTTTAGTTGTGGATTGTTCTTGGTTTGATTAATTCTTCTTTATTTCTAGGTTTGTTTGTTCTTGGTTTGATTAATTCATCTGTATTGTGGATTATTATTTGAAGATCTGAATATATGAATAATTGAAATATGAATAGCAATTGAAATGATAATTGTAATTGATAAAAATAAAAAAGAAAGTTGTTTGGTAACAAGGTTAACAAGTCCTGTTGTGCGAGGCACATGAGGGGCTTTAACGGAAAAGTTAACTGTCGTTTGACTAAAGGACTAAAAGTGTTACAAAATGTCAACCACAGGGACGATTTCTGTACTTTTTGATTATAAAGGACCAAAAGTGTTACTTTTTGCAAACCACATGGACGATTTTTGTAATTTACTCTAATAAATATGACCAAATACTACAACATACTCTAATAGGTCGAAATTCAAAACCATGATGTTTTCGCTCTAGTCTTGCTCATAATATTTATCACTAGTGGTTAGCGTGCTCACATTTCGTGTCGGGGAGTAATTACTTTTGAATTGAGTTTGATTAGATTATTCATCTATAATTATTTACTAAAAAAAACCAAAAACAAAATTTTAAACCACTTACGCAAAAATGGTAAATTTTATTTAGATTTGAAACTTAAAACAATTGACTTTCTTAAATTTTTTTAAAAGTAATTTAGCTTTCGTGTATCTTAAAACTATATAAAATATTTAAACAATGAGAGTCTATTTCACTATTTTTTTTAACATCAAACATACACAAAACCCCATTAAGTCATTACTTAAATATACATTATTGTCCACAACAGGACTTGAACACGCATCTCTTGAGATCGGGGACTCAACAAAATAAGCATAAGGTTTTAAGTTAAAATTTTAAAAAGTTGTAGAGTTTAATCGAAATAGATAAATAATTTTTAACCTTAAAACTCTTAAGTTAAATATTGTTTACATAAGTAAAAAAATTATGAAAAAAAGGTAGACACGATGCTTTAAGAATACAAAAGTTAAAAAAGATAAAAAGAATACAAAGATTAAAAATAAGTTAAAAAGGGTTAAAAATCGAAATACATATTTTTTGGAAATTATAAGTTAAAAAAAACCAAACGGATTAAAAATAACTCTCTATATTGTACCAGCAGGACTCAAACATGTGTCTGCCACAACGCAAGGGAACTACTTACCACTGCGGCCAATAGACATTTTGATCTCAAGCATGTTATTTGATATATATTATAGTAGTGTTTTTTCTCATAAATGTATGATATAGTAATTTCCTTTAATTAGTAACATCCCAAAACTTGTTTCAACTTAAACGCTAACTTTTGATCGCTTTTTGCTTAACCATGACTTGACTTAATTATGATTATTTTTTAAATTTCGTACGAATGAACACTACTGGTTTCAACTTCAAAATGTCAAAAATGAATTAATCGCTTTATGGTTGACCATGACTTGACTTAACTATGACCGTTTCTTAAATTCCCCTAGAGTTGAACACGACTTGTTTCGATTTCAAAATGTCAAAAATGAATAAATCTACTTTATGCTTGACCAGGATTTGTCTTAACTATGATCGTTTCTTAAATTTTCGTAGGGCTGAACACGACTTGTTTCGACTTCAAAATGTCAAAAATGTGTTGAGAAGAAACAATCTAAAGCTGAAATATGTTTAAGCAATTTTGGTCTTCTTGTGGTTTTCGTCTTATTGTGGTTTGTTATCTTTTGTAGGTTTAAACCTATTGCAGTAACAATCATAATATGGAATATAATTTTGGTTGTGTTAGTAACTAGTTTAATTGTTCCGTAGATTGTTTTTGAAGAAAGCAAGAATTTGGAAAGATGAGAGTTAGAGGGCTAGCTAGAAGCCTAGAAGTGTAAAGTTGGTTGGAGTTGGTGTTTGAAAATAAGGTGCTATTTAAAGGATTAAGAAAGCAAATTAGGGTTTATATATACATACTTAGTTTCGGTCGTTCTTTTTCATATGTTCTTTAATTTCCATCCATTTGGTTTAGCTTAACAAGCGATCTTCTTGATGGCTTCTTTATGGTTGGTAATTTTGAAGTGATCATTTGTATTCGGTTATCACATTGTAGGTTGTATCTGTTAGTTAATGGTAGATTCATATGTTTTATTGTGTTGTTGAGTTTCTGGTCTTAGATATTTTTACAAAATGAATTGATCGCTTTATGCTTGATCATGATTTGACTTAACTATGATCGTTTCTTGAATTCTTATAAGGATGAACACGACTTGTTTCAACTTTAAAAAAGCAAAAATGAAAGGAAATCTTATAAGAAAGGATGTATTCTTCTAAGTTTCTAAATTCTAAGCATGTTAAGCAAGAAGCGAACCAACGAAGAGACGGGTTCCCAACCCATATTCCATCATTTATATATATATATATATATATATATATATATATATATATATATATATATATATATATATATATCGGAGGGTTCATGCGAGAACCGTTGTTAGTGCGAGAACCGTGAGAACCAATCTCGGCCATTCCTTAGATATGGGAAGTTTCATGGATGGTGAGAGTGGAGGGATAGAGTGTGGCAGAGTGCATGTAAGGAATTTATGGGTGAGCAATGACATTGAAGGAGGGGGAATTGGACGGCTCAGATTGGTTATCGCGGTTCTCGCACTAAGAATGGTTCTCGCATGAACTTTTTCATATATATAATATATATGAAGTTCTTGCGAGAACCATTCTTAGTGCGAGAACCGCGAGAACCAATCTGAGCTGTTCAATTCCCCATCCTTCAATGTCATTGCTCACCCATGAATTACTCACATACACCCTGTACAAACATGGATGTGATAAGCTTATCGCAGGCTCTTTTGGGCTATAGTGATTGGGTAAGTACGTAACAAATTTTGTAATATACAATAATTAATTGGTGATTGTTACTTTTTGAACGGCAATAAAGGATTTTATGATCATGATACTGATACCATTTAATATGTGGACGAGTATAAATGATAGTGTGATTATAGGAACATAAAGGTCACATTTGTTATACAAAGCATATTTCATAATTATTTGGCTTATTCTGTGTATTATATCCGCAGTTAATAATTTTTATATTATTTTTTGAAATAAATAAAAATCATAATTTAGGTATTGAGCTCATGTACTGTTATGATTATACTTATAACCGTTATATATATGAAGTTCTTTTTAGTTATTTTGATATATATATTCCTTCAGAAATTTTAAAAATATAACAACATTTAAGTTATATAAGACACATCTCTCTCATTGATTGACATACACTTATGTTGTTTTACTGTTTAAATGTTAAAACTATCTTCTACCATATTTTTTCATGATAAGAAACATTCTTATTAATGAGTTTTTTTTTTTCCATTTTTTTCTAGAATTATATAATCAAAGTTTAATTTAATTGAGACTGTTACGCTCTTTTGATTAATGGGTTATTTTTATTCCATTAAACCAGATAATTGTTGGTGAATTAATTGTTAAGTTTTAAAGAATTTGTTAAGCAAGTGACTTTCTTTTAACTTTTTTATGTATTGGTGAACCGTGAATGTGGTTGTGTTCTTCAATAATTCAATTGATTGGATTTAATATTATTTTGTTAGGTGAAATAGGTATCCAACGGCAACCATGAAGTCCGAGAAAATAATAATTATGCTTTTATATTATTATTTTAATTTAATGATTAAGTTTTTTTTGGCTCCATTAATCATTGTATAAAATATATATGTACACATAATAAAGCACGAAAACATGTATTCGCTCTTTTTATCATTCGAACAACGTATAATGATATAAATTGTAGAAATAAAAAATTGATGCATAAATAAAATAAATATTTTATTAGGGATTTAAATTTAATTGGCAGTTGGCCTTGGAACCAAAAAAAATACCTACCATGAGTCCATGAGTGAGGAGAGTACTCGTGCCGGCTTGAAAAGATATTGGGATTAATACGTTTCACCTAGAAAATATTAAAGTTTAGTATTATATAACTAGCTTTAATTATATAAATAGATCAGGATTTATGTTGATAAATTTAGTGTCATCAAACAATTTCGTATGATCGAGATTGATTTGAGATAAGCCGAATTTAGAATTGGCCATAATGCGATCATATATATACTATTTGTACACTGATAAACTAAATTGATTTCGAGAAGAGGGAGGAACGGAGGCAGCATCTCCAAAACTCGTGGCGGTCTGTTGGGAACAAACATGACTTCGCGTCAAAATTAACCAACTTCAATTGTTGATGTCTATATAATGCATAATTTGATGATTGCAATATTATCTATTTCTTCTAAAATGTTATTTTGTAGGAATTTTGCCTCCAAGAACATAGACAACTAAGCTATTTGGCGTTTGTAATAATGTAATCTATCCATGTCTATTTACACGAGATTGGGCGTGCTTCTTGTTGTAGTAAGTAATCAAATAAGTGATTTACTAGTATTGCATAAACTGTAACAAAAAACATCAAAGAACCTAATCTAGACCTATGTCATAACATAACGAGAATTGAATCATCAACCTCAAAGAATAAATTCTTTTATATATATTATTGATTGATCTCACTGATATATAATTTAAACCTCTTCCGCATTACTCTGATATTAATTTGTACGGTCAATTTTAATCATATTTTTCTATAGATTCTTCAAAATTAATAATAAAAAAAACTAAACTAGTAACTTTTGGTATTACTATTAAGCAATGTCTTAATGGGCCACCAGCTTTTACATATAGCTTTTTAAAGTTATAGTGGTTTAAGCCTTACGTTGGGCCCAAGATCAGCCTTGCAATGTGAACTTTTAAATTTTAATGTCCAGTTTAAAATTTTCCCCAATCTTATGCTATAAATTTCACTTTCATATCACCAAATAATTTCAACCCACACTGATCCAATCTTTCTCCATTCTTCCATGATCCATCTACCCACATCCATCTCAAACCAAAACATAAACGCAAAAAAAATAAAATAATAATAATAATAATAATAATAATTAAAGTAAATAGATATAATCGACCTCAAACAAATGTACTCTAATACTTTTGATTTTCCTAGCTATTAATTTACCCCAGATTATATTCAGTCCTTAACCCGGATTATTACAGTATCCCCTCGTTTGGTCAATGAATCGAAATTTATCGATATCCAAGCGAGTTTTACAATTCTCGATTCACGTATCCTTCTTCTTTTGAACATGAGTTGCCCAACCAAACCAATTACCACAAATTTCGGCTTACTATAAGTTAGTTACTAAAGAAAAGGGTATATCGAGATAACCGAAGGCCAGCTCGCCGTAGGAGAAATGAACAAGATGTGTGATCTTTTTGTGGAAACGATCGAGTTAGTTCAATTTTTCAATATTAGGAAATGGAAAAAGGAGTATATATATCGATTGTTTTTTAGTTGAAATGAGGTCCAATTATGAACCAAGATTTGACTAGGTTTCTTGGTATACCCAACAAATGTGTGTCAAAACGTTCGAGTGGTTGGTTTAATAAAGAAGCATTTACCCACACTTCTAGGGAAGAGAGGTGATGTATCTTTCAGTATTTCCTCATACTTAGAAGATTAATACAAGCGTTAAAATCAATTAACAAGACGAAGAAAGAGAATTAATAGATTCTATATATCATATTATGATGAGTATCAGAATAAGTTATAATGAAATAGCAAGAAGATATATCTTTTTTCTTTAATAATTAAATACACGCCTATGAGACGGTCTCAATAATTGTTCCGACTCGGATTTTCATGGACGGGAGCTCCCCACTCGAATAAAACCAAGTGCAGAAAATGGGATCATCGTCTAAGAACAGTAATTACTTGACAATTGAGCAAGCAAGTTTTTATAAAAGATGAAACTTGACGAGTTTATGTAGAAAGTTGACAAACTTAAATCTTCATGACAAGAGGAGATCGACGTAATTCAAGATAATAATAAATTATATAAAAACTCGATGTAATTATTAATTAATCGATGTGATATAATTTAGTACATGAAATATTTATCTTATTTTAGATATAAGTTTTTTCTTGATATAATATTTGTATAATAACTAGAACTAAAGTTGAAATAAAAAGTGTTTTAAAATCACTGTAAATGGAGCTATGTCGTGGGATTGATATTTAGGATGGTCCTGGTTCGGGTTCAGACCATCCGCATCGGTAGTGAACTAGCGCTGACTAGTTTACGAGTGTTTATCATCTAACTCCAAACATCAAAACATTCCTACTAGAGGGTTCTCTATCTAGCTCTCCATCAAGTGCTTTAGTCCTGAGTTTATTTTGTGCCTTATTTAATAATTAAGAATTGGTGTGTGTTGGATGTGGGGGTTTATCGATTAGAGAGAGTTGGAAGTGAAAGATGATGTAGATGCTGATATGGAAGTGGTTAGCTCCATTAAACTCCAATATGGATGTTGATGGTCTCATGTTAAACAACTGCCTTCTTGGGGGTGCCCTAAGAAAACTCTAATAAGAGGCGTGTGGATTCGAGAACATTATAGCGGTTTAGGACAGAGATTAAACTTCTTATTTAGACCATGTGCATCGGCCTTAAAGCCGGCGCTGGTTCCAACCCTTCTAGCGCCAAACACCATCGCTAAGGGGCCGGTTGAGGCAGGTTTCAATCCTGGCTATCCCTCCAGCCAGCTCCATGTACCTCTTTTTTTTCTTTCTTTTTTCCTCTTTACTCTATTCTCTCTCCTTGTTTTATTTATATATATGTATATATATATATATATATATATATATATATATATATATATATATATTATAATTAAATAATAAATATATGGTTTAATGTGGGTTAGATATGAGGATTTGTGTGTTAGAGAATGTTGAAATAAGAGATGATATAGATGTTGATATGATAGTGGGTAACTCCATATAAGTTTCGAGTTAAATGTTGGTCTTACAATTATTTTTTTATTGTGCTCTTTCCTACATGCATCTTTTTCATATAAACACTTCAAAATACAAAAGTTTACAAAAAGAAATAATTAAATTCAATCAAATTCTGAGATAACTTATCATAATTTTTTATAATTATTATATGTAATTAAGAATATTTCTTATAGATCTCTATTTTTTTTTTGAACGTCAAAATTATATTAAACGATTCTCTGTTAGAACACACAGATAACACACATTCCATTGTGCTATCTCTACTAAAACAGCTCACAAGCAGCTGGATACAAAAAATTCACAAGCTCTTACTACAAAGTGACTCACTCATTAGTCATTGTATTGGCAAGCACCCCATGATAGTATCACCACTAGTGCGCAAGGTACTACTAACTTTAAATCATAAATATACTTATAGGTACCATCAGCAATGCACAGAGTATCTATTTATTGAGATTGAACACCAGCCACATACTCTTTATCACTTTGCTTGTCTCATCCTTTTCATGTTTGAAAAGCTCCACCTGAGGAATTAATTTCTCCAGCGCTTCAACCAACCAGAAATCAAGCTTCATGTGAGAATAAACATATCTCACAAGTCATCTACGTTTACAAGCATGACGTCCGCAAAACTCCCAGGTGCATCAGCTTTCTTTTGACAACAAAATTAGATGCTTTTGTTGTTCTATTTCTTTGCAGGATTAATTCAATTCCATTTTATGTTAAATTCTTCAATCTTTCATTATGTCTTATAGAGTAATCTCATCTTTTACTGCATACCTTGCAACAAGCATTACAAAACGTAAAACCCAAATCCCTCCCAAGACCCATCGTGATCAATGATCTGAGCCATCTAATCAAGACACAAAAACCAGATCGGGTTATGATCACAAAGGATCTGAATGAACTCTGAGGCACAAAGGGCTCTCACACAAAAACTCAGAAACCCCTCCCCAATAAATCAAGTACACCTGATATAACTTGCCAGATTTTTCTTTGAAATCAACCTGCTAACCTGCTCTCTCCTCACTTAAGAAAAAGACTCTATGGCTCAAAGGGTTTTGAAAGCAGGCTTACAGGAACCCAGACACCACTCCCAACCGATCCACAACAACAAAAATGTCGTCCACCAGCATCTTGGACACCACCGAAAAGCACTGAAATAGCATCCAAAATAGTAGCTACACATAACATCCGCTACACGATCCAAATAAGTTAACAACTACGACAACACTCAATTTACACAAGCTAGGTATATATCGAGTTGTCAGCAATATCAGCAAATCAGAAACATCCCAATGCCATTAGGAATACGACTGCATCCCACACACAAATGCATAAGAAGTTAGATGACAAACATGGTTTAAAAGAAACATAAACCATAATTGCCATTGAAAGAACTCAGGAGCACAAAGGGTCCCTAGGTTTATACTCAGGATATTCACTCTAGTGAACTGGCAATAGTTCAATATCGTTCCCCTCTTCACACATCTCACACAACCTCACCAAATCTCCGGGCTAGGTAAAACTAAAATAATCGATCTGGGGCTGAGGTTTAAAATATAGGATACCCAAAATGCCCAATCAACCTCCTAACCTCCATACACCGTATACTACCCACCCCTTTATAACACCAAAACCTAGAATTGGCACCCCTTCAACTACACAGCCTCTACGCCAACCCAACACAAAGCCAACCCATGTCAGCGTTACATACTATACACACATAAACGATAGGGAGTATGCAACCCACTGACCAAAATACTCTGAGGCTCAAAGGGGTTCACAACCACACAACATAGGATTTTCAAAGCTTCCCACCACTCAAATAAAACACGAGTCCACTACCACACAAACATACAAAAGAAAGACTCTGAGGCACAAGGATTTCATAAGGTAAGGAAACCCGTACACCCCACCCTACCTCCATGCCTCCATTAACCCAAGATCACTCCGACAACACTCCCCTTATATCTACAGGGCCTAACATAGCCACCCCCACCACCAGGCTACTACCAAAAGCACCTTATAACACCACCCCATCCCGCCCTCCCAATAGAAACTGGTAATATCAAGCGGCACAAGGTCAAGACCCGTCATAGTGGCACCAGTTGGTTTCACTATGCCCATGTGTGGCAGGATGCCAAACAATCCTCTCAAAAGGGTAAGGCCACCACTTTGTCTTCCGAATAGCTTCTCCAAAAAGATCATTATAATCGAAATACCTGCAAAACAGACAAAACAAGCAAAACCGCCACACCCCAAACCCCAACTCACCCAAACTCCGTACGTACCAGACGCCGTCCTGGACGAAAATATGCTTGAGAGCAATTTATATACTTCAAAGGATACCATTACCTCCCCTCTTCACACACCTGAATTTTGCTGCCAGACTCTCCGCCCGTCACCATATACTTCATTATTCCATTCAAACTGCAAAATGATCTAAGCACACCAAAACTCTGACTTCACATTAGTTAATATCACAAAACACTCTGTCTTTGATAGTCATCATAACATTAGCATAACATTAGAATAATACATACATCATAGGAATAAAACACATCACACACATCATCGCATGCTCAACAAGCATAACACACACTAACCAGTCTCACGTCAAAACAATCTGACTATTCAGTGTCTTATTGAGGGAATACACCACTCACCCGACATTCTGACTATTTAAGATCAACAAAATGATACAAACTATAGGGAAACACTACATCACACACCTCATAGCAATGCTCACACTCTACCGAGATCATCAGATAACACAAACCACCATACCATCCACTCAAACACTCCTACAATGCACCCTCCACTCACTCAAGTTCTACACCAGTCCAACCGATCCAAGCCCTTACTCTCAAGGCTCCCCTTTTTGCCAACAAATCGGCTTCCAAATTAAGTTCCCTCGGAACATTTATAACATCTACCCTACTACACGCTCCCCTTAGAACCCTAATCCTACCAATCACATCTTTGCATTCATCAAAACACTCCATTTCATCATTCACCATACTAACTGCAACCCTAGAATCTGAGCATATCCTCACCATCTTATCACTCAGACCCTTATTATTTCTAAATACTAACAAACCGAAGAATATAGCTTCCAACTCAGCTTTCAACGGTGAACACATATCGATTGCTTTAGAGAACGCACCAAACTGTCTGCCAGAAGCCCCTTCCTTCAAAACTCCACCGATACCCGCTCTTGAATCAAAACCATTCACTGCCTCATCCACAAAGATTACAACCTGATCTTTCTCACTACAGCCCTGGCCATCAATAATTTTAGCCAACCCTACACCCTTTATTGTTAATCTCGGATTAATACACATATCCAAAGTTGATTTAACAAGGCTCGGCCATTTTGCGTTGCACCATTGCCCTATTCTCAGCCATACCAAATCCATCAACTTTTCATGTTCCAACTGAACCTTTTTAAATATGATATTATTCCTTTCTGTCCACAAGGACCAAGTCACCCCGTACAATACCATTACCCACCCTTGGGGTCTCGCTAGGACCCACATATTAAATAACTCCTTAAAGGACCTAGGGACTACCCAACTTAAGCCCATCAAGTTCATGATGCTCGCCCACACACCCCACGATTTCTGACTGTGTATTAGTAGGTGTTCCATTGTTTCCTCTGCATTACCACAGAACGGACATATGTCATCACCCTGGCCAACTACTCCTCTCTTCCTCAGAGCCGACCTTGTGGGTAATTTATTCTAGATCGCTTGCCATACTAACATTCGGACTTTTGGAGGGCCCCAGAACTTCCAAATATTCGCCGCATCATGCGTACCACTCGACTTATCTAAAACTTTTAATAAACTTCCGACCGAAAAACTACCATCCTCTTTAAACTTCCACCAGACCCTATCCTTAACTCCTCTTTGCAGGACTTGTAACCTTAGTAGACTCATGAACTCATCATATACTCCAATTTCCCAGTTAAACACTTGTCTCCTAAGCCTAATATCCTAAACCCAACCCGAGTCTCTCCACTCCCCAAAACTAGAAACCTAACCTTCTTTCTTGATGGCTAAAGCGAATATTCTAGGGAACTTACTTTTCAACGACATTTCACCAATCCACCTGTCATTCCAAAAGTCAATCAAACCACCATCACCGATCTTTACCTCAAAGCCCTCTTCTAACACTTTAGCAATACACTCATTCCCCTTAACAGTCTTATAGATGTTCCTACACACACTAGACACCTTCCCAGAGTTCATACTCCATAGCCTAACCCCCACCGTAAAATCTCCATACTTACATTTAACTACCCTCTTCCAAACCGAATCGCACCCGTCCCAATATTTCCAAAGCCATTTAGCCAACAACACCTGATTCTTTTGCTTTAAATCCCCTAAACCTATCCCACCACACCTTTTTGATTTTTGAATTGTCTTCCACGCTATCATCGGCATGCCCCTCTTGTCCTCACCTTTAGCCCACATAAATCTTATCCTCAGACTTTCCAACTCCTTGTACACACTCGCGGGCATACGAAACAAAGACATATAATATATCGGAAGGTTATTAACTACTGATTTAAGCAAAGTGATTCTTCCAGCTTTTGATAAGAACCTCAATTTCCACGACTCTAATCTCTTCTTAACTTTCTGCACAACTGGATCCCAAAAAGACCGTTTTCTCGGGTTCCCTCCTAACGGCAAACCTAAGTAAGTGCACGGAAACTTCCCAACTTGGCATCCCAAAATATCCCCTACTTCCCTCAGATCTTCCTCCCTAACATTTATCCCATACACTACGCACTTATTCATATTTCCCTTATAATCAATTTACAAAGTAAGGCACTATTCATTTCAAATTTTCAATTCTAACCTTTTAAAATTTTCATTATATACCCTTTAACTTTATATAAGTTCTATTTGATCTAATAAATTACTTATCATAATCATTTCAAATTTTCAATTCTAACCTTTTAAAATTTTTATTATATACCCTTTAACTTTATTTAAGTTCTATTTGATCTAATAAATTACTTAGCATCATATACAAATGAAATGGTGTTTGACGTAGCGATATCAAGGTGTATTAAGGTATCGCTCCTACTTTAAGCTTAATGGTCCAATTAATATTATACATCATTTCAACTTTTCAATTTAAACGTTGAACAATTTATCATATTTTACTCTTCAATTTGTATATGTTAAATATGATCGGATAACATTACTAGGTAATGTAGCCTCATATACATAATAATCTAATTAACAAATGTAGTAGATGAACTTTAATCTAAATTTTGTCTACGTATGCTAATCTTACACAACCATCGTATTCTATTTGATCTAATAAATTACTTAGCATCATATACAAATGAAATGGTGTTTGACGTAGCGATATCAAGATGTATTAAGGTATCACTCCTACTTTAAGCTTAATAGTCCAATCAATATTATACATCATTTCAACTTTTCAATTTAAACATTGAACAATTTATCACATTTTACCCTTCAATTTGTATATGTTAAATATGATCGGATAACATTACTAGGTAATGTAGCCTCATATACATAATAATCTAATTAACAAATGTAGTAGATGAACTTTAATCTAAATTTTGTCTACATATGCTAATCTTACACAACCATCTTATAACTATATTATATGTAAATTAAAATCCTAAAAATATAATTTTTTGAATATCACCCGATGCAACGCACGGGTTTGATATACCTTGTTTAGTCTCATGCCTGACGTTAGGTAGAAAATCTTAAGCACATAATTCATATTCCTAAGCTGTTCCAGATCCATTCTATTAACCAACATTGTATCATCCACAAATTGTATATGAGAGATAGACATTGAATCATACTCTTCCACCCTCACACCTTTGAACAAATCCATATCCACACCTTTGTTAAACATCACATTAATCCCTTCTGCAGCGATATTAAACAGCAAAGGGGATATAGAACATAAATTAAATCATTATATGAATAGTTATAAAATATGTAACTAATTAATAAATCATTATATATATTACTTGTAACCATTTTTATAAAGTTAATTATCTAATTATGATATATATAGATTCTTAATGTTTAAATCATTACGACAGATACCCAAAGTAAAGGCTTTAGAGTGCTGACTGTGATGCAAGAATATAGAAATAAAAGAAGTAAAATTAATATGCTATATAAATACATATAAAGCTAAAAAACATTACTGTTTTTAAGTAAGAATGAATTTAGTTAAAAGAATGAAAAAGTGTAAAAGCTGATTCGAATCTTTGTCCCTAATTAACTAAAGTAGTCTGTCTGCATGGGTTCCATACGTACCCTTTGAATCACTATGCGCATAAAACAAGATCCAACTGGGAGAGAATCATCTTCTTTTCCCCATAATCTCGAGAACTTCTTACAAGTAACTAAACTTACAAATATATGAATATAGAACATAAATTAAAGTGCATCTAAAAAATCTTGTACAAACAGATATTCTTTCATTGATAATTGTTTAATAGGGGAAATTAAGCTAGTAAGATAAAACAAATTGACAACAAAGATTACAACTTTGGCATTCAACACTCAAATCGCTATATATATGTGTAGAATATATCCGGCCACACGCACACTATATAAAATAGAAGAACACAAACACAAGAAATTTTCTTCATTGTAACACTCTTTAATAATTAAGTTCACAATTGATTATAAGATACATTAATAATTTTATCTCATATGAAAAACAAAGAACTAACAAGCCTTATTATTTTATGGATAGAGATTTTCTTGTTATTCAAGAATCCATGTTGAACAAGTAGACTAATCCTTATCGATCATATCCAATTAAGTATTAACTTGTCTCTATTACAAAGTTACATTTTAACACTTTCAACTAATAAGTATTGCTAAAATATAACAATCACCACGTTATTAGCTAAACGCGGCAACTCAACCAATATATACAATTAGAATCTTTATATAATGCGCAAACTTAGCCATTTCCGGCGAGATTTTCTATCTTGGGCGACTTTTTTAGGTTTCCATTTCACTACTTATTTTCTAGCAATGTTTTCTAAGAAATGAAATGAACATAAAATTCGGTATTTGAGTCCATACTCAACATCTTGAATACTAGTTGTTGGTATGAGATTAGCATCTCTAAAATAATTCGATCAATGAGCGAGTTAAGTTACTCAATATATTAGAAAGAGATACCGAATTGACCATAAAGAATTTGTTATGGTCTAGTGGTAATTAGCACCTTGAACCTAACAATTATGAGGTCATGGGTTCGAACCCCACATCTATTAAAAAAATGTTAGGGGAAGTTGGATGGGTCATTGACTCCTATCTTTTTGAATCCAATCGTAGGTTGTGATGAGTAAGGATGTGCATGGAGCGGTTTGAGAAAGTTTTAAGCCCAAACTGAACCTAATCCGCTAATTTCGGTTTTCAGATTTTCAAAGATAATGGTTTCGGTTTTTATCGGTTTCGGTTTTGGCGGATTCTACTCACTAAGGGTCCGGTTTCGATTTTAAAACCAGACCCACCTAGTTTTCAACATTAATATATAATTTCCATATTTTAATCATGCACTAACTTTCGTTTTTCAGTATTATATATTAATTTCAGATATAATATCTAATTTTCAGCGCCATATTCAATGTATATTTCAGCACTAATGCATTGAAGACCCAAGTATTTAGATGCATTGACTGAGTTAATTTTTGGGTTAAGTATTAAGTATAACATTGTATTTAGGCTTGGTAATTACCATTAAGAGGTTTTGTTGCTCCATAAGCGTTAGGAGAAGGTATTTAAGCAAATAAAGTCACAAAAACCTAGACCATTTGATAGAGCCGTCAATGTTGTTCTTCATTCTAATGTGCGTGTGTGTGAACGTGACCATTCAAGAGAAAGGGGACGAGGGCAGGACGAAAACATCACCAATTCGTGTAGAAATCAACTTTGATATCATCATGTTTGCATTCTTATCCATATGTTGCTAGTAAGGATTGTTTTAGTTAGAATTTGGACAGTTTAAACTTGGGTTTTAATGGCTATCGAATCCCCATGAATACAAGAACAAAAATCACTCTTAGACCCCCCAAAAACATGATAAAAATATAATTAAACTCTAAGGATTGACCTAGATATTGTGAGGAATCTGTAGGAGCAAGAATAAGATAATATGATTGAGTGTACTATGAGATTGGATTTGGAAGGATAGACGGTAACTACATAATCGTGAATGTTCTTGATGAACCTTAGAATCGCATATCGGATTAGGAAGCTGGAATCGCAAATCAAAGTTGTTAATGGATCGCAAATTAGACCCTCATTTGAGTTGGAAAATAGAGTCACTAATTGTTAAACAATGGCAATTACAAATCACTCATGGCACATAGAAGCGCGAGTTAGGTTAATCGAAGTGCAAATTGAGGACTTGGAATACAATCACAAATTGAGCTAGTACTTCACCATTCCAAACTGTATATATATATATATACATATATATATATATATACATATATATATATATATATATATATATACATATATATATATATATACATATAGATATATATATATATATATATATATATATATATATATATATATATATATATATATATATATATATATATATATATATATATATATATATATATATAGGGAGGAGATCCGCTAAAAATAATCTTATTCTACAAAAAGTAAGGAGAAATCTCAGCCCTCCATCTGTCCTTAAAAAATGGCTTTTTTCTTTTTCTTTTAATTATAAAAAAATACACTAAAGGGCATAATTGACCTTTTTATAATTTAGTTTCCTGGTATTTAGGCACATATCTTTAAAACTGTTTCTCCAGAATTATTTTGATGCACATGCACTTCATGAACTCATCAAAAATAAACTGATGCACTAAATTAATGAACACAAATCAGATGATAAACAAACACTCTGTATAGATCTATCAAAGATTGTGCATCAACAGATTTCCCCTAACAAAGAACACGATTCATAATCACCATTCATATTAAAAAAACACTTGATGAACACCGTTCATACATTGAAAAATAACCCCATTGAACAAATGTGATTCTTTAAAGGAAATTGATGCACAACCTGTTGCTCAGAATTATATTCACAAAGTAACATACAAACCAGAGAATTGGTTCAACCAATTACATAAAAAAAATTTAAAAAAAAATACTCAAATGATTAGTTACAATCACTAAACTACCTCTGGCAAAAAGCTTCAAAAAATCGACGACCCATATGAACACCTACGGTACACATCTTGATCAATACACAATAAACCACCCATCAATTTCAGTTTTCAAATCCAAAAACCACCGTGGCCTATCGATACTTGTCACCAGTGACTTCAGATTAGGGCTCGCATTAGAATTGGGCGGTGGTTTAGAAAACCGACCTTAGGAGCGACGGTGGTGGCTTCTTGAAGATTAAAAGATGGTGGATTCATGGAGGGAAGGCGGTGGTCGCTTCACCGGAAGGGATATAGTGGTGGCTTCACCGGAGGGATACAATGGATGCGTCGATGCTGGCGGCTCCAATCTCTGTTAAACATCGGGGTTGCCGAGATTTGCATCACTGATTAGTGTCGGTTTGAAAATGACGAGAAACATTTCAGATCTGATGGCGATGGATATGGTGGAAGAGCGCAGCGGTTAAATCTGTGGCGGCGTGGTTGACGGACCGACAGGCGGTGACCTCCGGTGGGAGAGACGGGAAGCAATCAATTGATTTGAATGGAGGCGTATGAAATGGGATAGGGTTTCTAATAACGTATGAGATAGAGGAAGGGGAAACGTGGGAGAGATAATCTTTTTATTTTTTTTAAAGTTCCTTTTTTACCCTTTTGTTAGTTATTGTAAGTAATGCCACATGTCAACTCCACATTTCTCCTTACCCTTTTTACTATAAAACTTTTTTTATTTGATCCTGATTCTATATATATATATATATATATATATATATATATATATATATATATATATATATATATATAATTGGATCGCAAAACTAGGCCTAAGGCCGAATCGTAAATTGGCCCTAAATCCGTATCGCAAATTGGGCCAAGGAGATAAATCGAAAATTGATGATAATGGGTTGACTCGAATCGCAAAACAGGCTTAATGGCCGAATCACAAATTGGGTCAAACACTTAGAATCACAAAATCTAGGACTCAATTAAATCACAAAGACTTGGGATTCCTAGCGTAATCGCATATCTCATGAGTTAAAATGAAATTATGGGAATTTATGAAATATGATTAAATTGTAGGTGCTTGTCCGTACTTGATTTAATATCGGATACTCGTGACGTGAACTATAGCTAACACTTAGACTACGAATCAAGTGAGCTTCACTAACTCTTATTTTATGACGTGTTCCGTGTATCTGTGATTGATATTGTTACGTGTTAATGAATTAATTAATGTGTTGCTTGTTTAAATGTGAACTAGATAACCGAGTGGGTTGGTTATATGATGCTTATGGCATCATGGTCGAGTAGAACATTATAATCGATGTTTATGTACATCATGGCCGAGTGGGCCTAGCTGAGGGACCTTATGTGTAGTTACCTGTTACTATGTGATGATCATAATGTAGGAGTTATGTGTTGATCACTAAGTTTCTAGCTTACCTTTCTATTGTTTTATCACTTTTAGGTACTTTGTGCAAGAACAAGTGACAAGCTCCGACATGACATGAATCTAGTGGAATTATCATTATTGAAGTTAAGGGAAAACTTTTTTAATTGTAGCTTCCGCTATTGAATCTTAACATTTAATAGATTCTGGATGACTGTAATAACATTATTATTCTATATATGGAATGTTTGGGATTTAAAATGATGGTATTTTTAATAATAAAAAATTTGGGGCATTACAACTTGGTATCAGAGTTTTGGTTTAGGAGAATCAAGCACACGAGTGGTATGTTTGGACTTCATGGTTCAAAATAAAATTTCAAACTAGTTAAATTGAGGGCTACAATTCATATTCGGATACATGCTCTTGTTTGATTGTTGTATCGGTATTTGACCATGTCTTTCACATCTAACTTGGAATCTTATAAACACTTTCAACACGCTATCAGTTGGAGATTGGTTCCTGGTGAGAAAATTTGATGTAATGTTATCTTATGACTAATGTGATTATTGTATGATGCATACTTATTTTCTATGTGAACACCTAGAGTGGTTAGCATAAATTAGGGATGACCTCTACGTGATGCCTTTGTGTTTCAATTATTTGATGATAGAATTAACACTTAGGCGCTTTTAGATCATTAAATGATACATGACTAAACCAGTGAATCAGGAGACCAAGTGGCAATGCTAAGATCTAATATGTATAATGTGCTGACAATAATATAAGGGGCCATATTATTAAAGACACCATACAGGTTAGAACTTATCAAGCTCTCAATGAATCTTGTGAATCCGGCGAGGGTTACTTGTGTGATAATTGTATATCTATTAGGAGAATTGCCTTGGAGTGACTAGGGCTATTGTTGACTTATGAGACGATGCATGAATGTAGTTACATGAATGATCATAGTAATAGATCAAGAAGATGATTGATAATGCTTGCCTAATGTATAGTGCATTGCCAATACTTCAGAATGTTAACTACGAGAAGTAGCACCTTGCACAACGAATTTCTTTTAGTATGGTGGTAAACATCTTGATCGTAACACATTTTTGTAGCTTCTTTTAAAAAGTAGTTGTGTACTCTTCTATTTAAGATTTAGTTATATATATATATATATATATATATATATATATATATATAGGAAGAAGTTCCACTGAGAACCATTTTTAGTGCGAGAACCGCGAGAACCAATCTGAGCCGTCCAATTCTCCCTCTTTCAATGTCATTGACCACCCAAGAATTCCTCACATACACCCTGCCACACTTGATTCCCCACGCTCTCCATCCATGAATTTCACTTATCAAATCAACGGCTAAGATTGGTTCTCGCGGTTCTCGCACTAAAATCGGTTCCCAATGGAACCCTCTCCTATATATATATATATATTCAACGATTGATTTGAGATGTTGTGCAATCTCACATCCTTCATATGCATATTCAACTTCTTCGACATACTTTAGGGTTTCGATGGATAGTTCATCTAGTTAAGAATCAATAACCAAAAGGTTGTTTCCCTCTCCTTTGATTGTCCGAGATTTTAGGGTATCAATCGATTGATAAAGTCAGTTATTATTGATTCTTGTTTGATTCTATGGCTGTTTTTAGTTCAATTTAGGGTTTCAATTAGGTTTAAATCACAATTAGGATTCATGAAACAATTTCTAGATTCGTGTTCGATGAACATATTTGGTTTTAGGTGTGGGTTGAGTTCAATTTTCACATTTTAGTGCGACTGTGAATTCGTTTCATATGGTTAAACTCTATCTTCAAGCATTAATCTTCAAGAAATAGATTTGGGTTCGATTTCCACATATTCTTGTATTGATTTAGGGTTTCTATGTCTCCATATTATGTGTGTCTAAGATACTTGTATTCAACACCATTAATAATCTTAAATGTATAAATATATTCACTTGTTCATCCTCATGAGTAAAATAAAAAAAACTCAAAATACAAAGTAAAAACCTGCAACCTAATAAACAACTCATCAATCGCATACAATAAATCAAAATTGAAAGTATTTTCAATATTTAGGTACAAAATAAGGTTGGTTGCATATAACGGAAATTTAAGCATATTTCGTCCTAGTTTCATGCACTTTGCCATATATAGAATACCACTCAAATTAAACATCACATAAACTAAAGCAATTTTATGAACAATTTGAAAGTTTATTCCGAATAACAAATTATACATAATAGCTTCTTATAAATATATAGAGAAAACTAAACATAATATAAACGAAGAATAAATTGAATGTTCACTCATAAGGACAAATCAATTGAATGAAGAATGCATCTATAACATCAAAATTGTAATCCGAAGTCGAACCTCGGATTGCGAATCGAATGCAGTTAGCATCTCTGATAATAAGTCATAAACGGAGAGCATAATAGGACCTTCAACATATCAAAGGTGCAGGTTCAACCGTGGACAGATAAATCGACTATATATGGTGGCAACAGATTTTGAAGTATGAGACAAACGTGAGGTTGAAAAATATAAGGTTGAAATAGAAAATATGAATCCTTCATATCGACACTGCTAAGATGAATCTTCCACGTTACTCAAAAGAAAAATATGAATCCTAATGCGAGGATAGAGGCTTTCAATGACAATGAATCGAATCAAACAACGCCATGAAATTTTAAGGGATTTGCCCTAAAATACAACAAATTTTGCACAAATTGTTATGTTATGCAACGGTTTTTGGTTTTAGTTGATAAATACAATCAAATTTCATTATCGTATCAATGTATGCATTTATGCATAGGTCACTAAATACATTGTTAACTTAAATTGAGATACACATAAACAAGTTGTTTGCATATAATGAGAAGATTATAAAAGTAAATTTTATTTTTGATAATGATAAAATTTGTAGCATACAATTATAAAACATGAAAAGTTTGTTATACTTTTAACTCAATTTACAAGACAAGGTTGAAGGCACCTTCTTTGCCTTTGATTTCATAATTCTACTTTGGAAAGGTTAGTTTGAGGGGAAGAAACAACATAGCTTAGGGTTCCATGGGTAACTTTAACAGAGGCAGGCTGGTGTTGGTCCTTTCAATAAAGCTAAGCAATATCATATCTATCCTTGCCAGATTCCTTTCTTTTCTTTTCTTTTTAGACTACAAACTAACCATCAATCTCTTATCACCTGCACACACATACGTATTCATTTTTTTTTAATTCTTCCATTTCATTAAGCCACCAGCTAGCCTTCATCCATTTTACTTTTGTTTTTCCTCGTAATTATCATTGCGAGATTTCCTCTGAAACTACGTACACCTTTACCTTTCCACGGTGTGTGTAGAAAGAGAGAGAGAACTTTTTGACCCATAATTAATCAATCTATCTTGAAACAATACCTTCTTTCTTTCTTTCCGAGCTAGCGAGGGGTCAAGGGTGAAACAGTTGCATGGTTTTGAGTGAAAATTTAACGTCTTCTTTAAAGATTTTGCGGCACTTATCGACTCTCTTTCTTGTATATTTTTGTAGTATCATTACACTAGCTTGTGTGTTTCAATTCGGTCATCACTAGTTCACTGATCTCTGCAAGATTCTTCCTCCATTTTCGTGTTTTTCAATTAATATTTTTACATATTTGCATTTGGATGTATAATTTCGTATATAAACTACATGTTCTCATAATTTAATATTATATATCTATTAAATACATGAATTCATCGGACTTATAAAAGTGTTTCATCTTGACAGATGATCTAATTTTTAGAACATATTCCAGGTAATTAATCTAATATCTATTGATTAAACCCTGATAATTTAGTCACTAATTAAGTGATCGACATTGAGATTCTAATTAAATCGTGGAATAATGCATATTACACGTGAAAGAGTATATATATATATATATATATATATATATATATATATATATATATATATATATATATATATATATATATATATATATATATATATATATATATATATATATATATATATATATATAATTACTCTTTTGGTAATGATATTCCTTCCATTTGTAATATCATTGAAAGATTAGCCGCTACTAATTAAAATAATATGTTTATGATCCAGGAAAAAGTGTAAGATGAGTATCCGAATAAACTGGTTAGCATTATTCCTTTAGATCCTCGTGTTTAAGACTATAGAATCCCTATGAATCTTTCAAGTGCAGACTCAAGATTTTTTATGAATTATCAAGCAGTACGAAGGTGAGATTTTAGTATAACATAACCATTCCATTATACAGCTATATAAATAAATAATAAAAGTTCATCTAAAGACAAAAATCTTAGATGGTAAAATAACGCTTAAGCTTTAGCAAAATCAATCATCAAAGTTTTCTAATGATCACTAGTTCGCTTGTCATGAATTGACGTGTTAGAAGCATATAGGGTATTAACTAAAACAATAACTCAATTGTTTATTTTTGATAAAACTTCAATTAAACCAAAAAATAAGGATAAAAAAATCACACTTCTCATGTTAATTTGTAGTTAGACACGTCTTTGTTTCTTTATACAGAACGTATCTATTATATTGTCTGTATAAAAAGTATCAGCAATCTCTTCCTCTCTTAATATAAATAACCAAATTGTTTTATAAAAATAATCATTCAAACTATTACGAAACCTTATTTTCATAATTTTTATGGCTGAGAAAAGTCTTTCAATGATCAGAATCGCAACTTCGAGTCTTACCTTCGCCGTTTCTTTTCTGAACTACACTTGAGATATGATTAACTTTAATTAATTAAGGGTGGGGGTTACTAAATATGTGTTATACTTGGTCTTCTAAAATACTAAGGATTTTGAACCCATTAGAGGGGGCTTAGCACCTTTCAGCTCCCCATTCAATTCTCTACCCCTGTGATAGTTCATTACTATATATAATGAATCACTAGCACTATTAATTATTGATTTATTTTGATTAAAAGTCAAGATTGATTCTCACAATTCTCTCATAATAACAATCATATTTAAATAAAATTTTCCATAATAACAACGATTTAGGAAAGGGTTAATTTGAGAACCATTCTTATTGCGTGTATTACAAGAACGAATTTTGACCTATAATTAAAAAATAATTATTAATAAAAATAATGGCTTATTAATGATTTAATAGCTCTATTATTGAGTTTTGTGAAGTCTCACTCTTTTTTAAAGGTCCATCCACGGTTGAAAATATATAATAAACCAAAACATCTCTATTAATTAATGAGCATTTATAGTGGTTTAAATATTACTTACAGCAACCGTAATAAGACCTGTTCACACACACACACACACACACACACACACACACACACACACATATATATATATTGTAAGTTTGTGGGGTTCCAACTCAAAACCAATTGGTTATGACAGTAACCCATGACACTTGTAAAACAGATTAATAAATCACTGTTTGTCCGATGTTGGACATTACTCAACACGCCCCCTCACGTGTGGTGTTTCTTTTTTTTTTTTTTTTGCGCCCAACACGTGGATACTTATGGGTCACGTGTTGAGTTCTTTTTAACCAACCACGGGTGAACCTTGCTCTGATAGCACATAAGTTTGTGGGGTTCCAACTCAAAACCAATTGGTTGTAAGATGAGTAGCACATGACACTTATAAAGCAAATTACAAAGTCACTTTCCGTTCAATGTTGGACATCACTCAACGCACACACACATATATATATATATATATATATATATATATATATATATATATATATATATATATATATATATATATATATATATATATATACACACATACATATATGTGTGTATGACCAAAATACCTTTATTAATGAGTCATTAAGATGTTACAAATAGTTCTCACAATACTCGTACGAAAAAGTTCTCGTTTGAACTTTTTCATATATAAAATAAAATTTTAAATGTATATATATATATATATATATATATATATATATATATATATATATATATATATATATGTGTGTGTGTGTGTGTGTGTTATTAAGTTGTGAAGCTTGATTTTCACACTTGATTGCTTCTTATAATTTCTTTTTTTTTTCTTTCTTGCTAGCGGAGATTTTTCGAGAAGCTGTATATCTCTTCATCTATGTATCTGTTTATGATTGTATACAACTTAATTATCTTAGTTTATCACATCTTGCTGAGACGGAACTAGGTATTATTATTATTGTGGTTGTTGTCATATCTACAAGTATATAATGTTATGTAATGGTACAACATCAAAATAATTTCATATTTTAGACGTACTTTTAAACTTTCGTATCAAAACCGATGATAAAAAAAATCTTTGCTTAATTAATTCGGTCGAAGATTAAGAAATTCATATGTGCCCAATCATATAAAAGACCTTTCGATTTACTTTTTTAATTAATGCGGTTTAAATTTATTCGTTTGTTATTGTTCCTGGATATATAAGTTCATTTGTGTTGGATTTTTCGACAATTTTATGCATGACAAATTAATTAAGAGGTTAAAATGTTCTGGTGCTTTCAAATCCTTACGTATATTAACAAGCTAGAGATCGAAGAACCCCTAAACCCTAAACCCTAAACCCTAAACCCCCCACACTCTTTAATTAATTAATTGCATTAATTCATTTGTAGTTTGCATTTCATTCGATCTGGAGTAGGTAGGTTTGGAGAAAATTTGAGAACGTACAGACACATATGACGTACCTTAATTATATAAAATGTGATCGCCGGCCTATATATAATTTACATGCTTAGATAATTATCAATTGTCTAAAAAATTCTTCCATAGACACGAAACATATATATTAGGGATTGCATGATCATCACATGCTTTGCTTTGTTTTATAAAAGAAGATTGTCAAACTCACAGATGATCGATTGGAAGTAGCTAACATAATTTCACAAGATTTTATTATTTTCAACATGCAGTACTACTATACGTACGTTGTTAATTAAACTGATTAATTAATTATGAATTTATGATACCTATGTTAGACAATGGCTATAACCATTCTTTATCAACGTAAACCTCATAGATCTAATAAATTTTTTTAATATATATATTATAGAACGTTTTTAATAAAGAGACTAAATATATATTCTTAGAAAATATATAATACATGATTAATTAGCAAATTAAGTAGCACACTTACACAGAAAATGTAGCTTGATACAATATTCCACATATATAGAAGCACAATGAAGTAAACTCCCAGACACATTAATAAAATCAACAAACATCATAATACTGTAAAAGTAAACCTACCATTGATTAGTAGTACTTCTCCTTCTTCAGTTCACTGCGGGATCAGACTTTGAGATATGGAGAAACCCAATAAATTACTTTACCTGGAGATGATCATATATAACTTCTTTCTAGCTCCTAATTAGGGTTTAAGTGATCCAGAGTTTCAGTTTAGTACTTCCCTTACAAGACTGCTACATTCAGCTTGGAGCTGAATTAAACTCGAACGAAATTAAGCCATTGTAGGATCAATTATTGAAGATCGAGGATTAAATCCTCCTCCTCCGATCCCGCCTGGGAAGCCCAATAATTATGTTATAAAAAATGTGTAGTAGGAGTAGTAGAACAAGTAGTACTAGTGACACCAGAAAATTCTGTCCATGCATTTCCTCCTGCAGCCCATGGTTGTTGCTGCTGATTACTTGTTTCTGAAACATGACCGAGAAACTGCCTTGATAGATTTAGTCCGCGGTTGTCTTCCATCTTCACTGGAGGATTTGTTTGATCAGCATTATTATGATCAATTCCTCCTACCATTAATGATGATGATGGTGCTTGATCAGCTACAGCTTGATCACTTTGATAGTGATAGAGATTTGTGGTATTGGGTACATCAAATCCAGCCAAGAAAGGCAATCTCCAATTCTCAACACCTGCAATTGATAAGATATTGTTGAAATTGTTCCCGCTTGAAGTCCCACTTCCTAATTGAAAATTTCCCATTTCATTTTGAGGCTGAAATCCACCAAGATTTGTGCTAATATTGCTACCAACACCTCCATATTGACCCAAAGAAGTCATGAATGGCAGTTGAAGAGTGGGAGGATGAGAAAGTTGAGTACTTGCCATGGTTTCTGTGCTACACCTTGATGGACTTTCACTTATAGATTTAGGTCCTGTTTGGCTTGGGGATTTCGAGCTTCGGTTCTTGCTATTCCTTTTGTTTCTCCTACAGCCTCCTCCTACCGGAACGTTTCTTAGAGCGCCACCTCGAGTCCAATAACGTCTGCACGTCTTGCAAAAGTGTCGTGGTTGTGTGAGGCTATAGTTATTGTAGTAACAAAACTTAGTATTGGTCGAATCACAACGTGGGCAGTTTAATCCTGGTTCTGGCATAGGTATTTTGGCCATCCTTGCTCGATCTACCATAGATCCCGGTCTGATGGAACCTTCTCCACCTGTACCACCACCCCCGCCAGCAAGCTGTGACGAGGGTGGTGGTGGTGGTAGATTAGGGTTTTCACCAACACTTGCTTGTTGATGGTTTGATTGTTGTAACTGCCAACAAAACACAAGCAGAAGGAACAAAATAACAAATAATAATAAGAGATAAGCTCACAAGATAGATGTACTATAAATATATGTATATATGTACATGGTATATTCAAGATGAGGAGAATATCTATACATGAGTATATATCATTTTTGTTTGAGATATATGCTTTTCCTTTTCACATGGGATGAAGAGTTAATACTAAAATTTGGAAAAAGGATGATTCATCAAAGGGAGAAGATTAAAGATCATACCTGGAGATGCCAATTGTGGTGATCAAGATAGGTTGGAACAGATGAGAAAACCATGTTTTAATTAAAATTTGATCCCTCTTTTTCTCTTTTAGAAAGTTTTAAAGAGTTTCAATTTTGATAATATATGAGAGTGGAGAATCAAAAACAAGAGAATAATATTCAGAAAAGAGATTAGAGAGAGAGTGAGAGAGGAGGAGGATAAAAAGAAAAAGAAGAGGATGATGGGAAGCGAAGATAAGGAAGAGAGGAAGCTTTTGTTTTGCATATATATATTTCTATATTGTGATTTTTATTTTGTAATTTTCATTTCTCTTTTTGTATTCATTATAATAATTAGGGTTCTTGAAGTGAGTGGGATGAAGTTTCTTAGCCTTTAAGCTTTCTTATAGTGACGCTGTGCCACAGTACTACTTCAATACTTCTTAGTCGTTAGTGCTTGGGTAAAAAAGACAACACTAACCACTCCATTGTTCATGCATATATATACACACACATAATCTGTATATATCTACATGTGCATGCATATATAAGATAGATAGAGATATATACTGCACATTTCCATCAACGCTAAGTAAGTAAGGCTTGTTTGGTACTCCTTGAATTGCTCCTAACTATGTATGCTTTTTTAAAGTCTAGCTCTTATGGTGCTTAGTTAAAAACTGTCATCTCAACTTTATAATATGACATGCATTTGAATACCTTTAAAACTGTTATTTAATTATATGTAAAATGTAATAGATATATAGCATTCAAAAACACAAGAAGTGATCTATTCCAAAAAAAAAACTCTATCTCTTAAAGCATATCAAATGCGTCGGTAACGAATAATTTAACTTGACAACTTATCCATTTTAATTATTAAATCATTTATATTTTATAAATGTTAATGAATTTATGTTATAGGTTATTCAAATTCACGAGTTCTATTTATACCCATTTTCAAATATTTAAGTTCAACTATTTATTAAGTGATAGTATATTTATATGAAATGTTTAATTATTAAAATATATTGTAATAGTTAAGTTAATTGGTATTAACTTGATGTTTTAGATATTTTCTTATTATGAAAAGTTTAATCACTAAAATGGTATATATGAATCTCATTAAATTCATCTAATTAAGAGATTAAGAAAAAGACCTAAATGCATTATAAGATTGTGTGTGTGTGTGTGTGTGTGTGTGTGTGTGTATATATATATATATATATATATATATATATATACACTAACATTGCACCCGCGCAATACGGCGGCGATGACAATAGTTTGTGCTCGACAACATGTTTGATTTAAAAAGTAGAGTATGGTATATAGAAGGGTTCAAACGAGAATTGTTTTTCGTACGAGAACTGCGAGAACCAATATTAGCCGTTGATTTGATAAGTGAAATTCATTGATGGAGAGCGTGGGGGGATCAAGTGTGACAGAGTGCATGTGAGTAATTCATGGGTGGGTAATGATAGTTTTTACTTTTTGCGACGACACTCAACGGGACCACCTTCTGCCACGTGGCTACTTTTTTGCGGCGACATATATAGTTTTTGCGGCGACACTTTTAAATTAAAAATAAATTAAAATAATTATTCAGATTGGTTCTCGCAACTCTCGTACGAAAAACAGTTCTAGTTTAAACTTTTACCTATATATATATATATATATATATATATATATATAATATCTGATTTTTGTTTCTTTGAAAAGCAACATACCAATAAATACCCAAAAATTGCTACAAACTTTTAGCCTCTGAAAACTTGCAAAGAACAAGTTCAGAGCTATATATATACACAATAAATTGAAGATGCAAAACTTTGTATATAAAAATGATGTCAAATAGGAAAATGATAATTATTTACTTCAAGAAATCTTCATATTTGTTAATTTTGTCCTCTTAATTACCATCATGCGCCATATATATCTCTTTTACATATCAATAAGTATTAATTAGCTGAGATTATTTAAATTCAAATATCTCTTTTATATATCAATAAGTATTAGAGATTAGGAATTCAAATATATATAAATAACCAATGTGTGACTGTAAAAAAGGACTGATAGAAGAATATAAGAATAAAGTGCTCAGGTATGATAGCATATTAGTATTGTATTTAAAGAGAGAGCAAGAACCCTTTAACTGAATTCTTTAATTTCTACCCTGCTTTAACCAACTTCCACAATTTTCAGCAACATTCTCTCTTTCCCTTTTTCTTTTTCTTCCCTTCTTTTCTTGATTATAACATAACTCCTTTTTCTCTCATTGATTGCAGGGTCAAAGACAGAAGTACATATACAAATTAGTGTGTATATCTATATTAATTAATTAGTTCTTTTATCTATCCCCAATTCATATAAATAAACACATATCTTAATTATAAACTGCACATATATAGTACTAGAAGTTGGTTGGTTTTTTTAACAGAAGATTGTCAAAATGTACAATTCCATAGTGCTCGAGTTATAATCATGCATGAACACTAGCTTATACAGCTATAGGTTGAGCTAAGCGTGACTGAACGAGGCAACTAGATTAGCTAAAACCTATTTATCTAGATTGGGCATCATGGGTATCGTATCCGCTAGTGTGTTGTAGTAGAATGTGATTTTAAAAGGTTTAGTCCCGCACGTCGCGGCGGAAAACATAAATTATAAATGAGTAAAATATAATAAATAATCTTTTAAACACGAATAATTATATAAAGCGTGTAGAACTCAAAGATTTGGGACTGAATTATGATATAAATTTTATTTTTGATAATTCTTGTACTCTACAGTACTACACAATGTTACCCTTCTAAGATTCAAAATAATTCATATTTTAATATTATATTAACTATATGCTATACCGTTTTCCCCCTCCTCTCACCTTTTAGAACAAAAAAAATTCATAACGTATTCAAAACAGGTAAATGAAAAAAGAAAAAACAATGAAACAGTTGAACTTTTGAAAAAAAAATTATAGTAAAAAGTATGTTCTACAACTTTTCTAAATTAATTAAAGAATTAATTATATGTATTATTTATTTTTGCTTATAAGTTTTTATACCAAATGTCCTTTGTAAATTAATATAGATATGTAACTTAATTGCGTATATTTATAGACATTTAATTATCAATATTAATGTAATATGGTAGTTATCTAATGAATTGTATATTTTAGTATTATAAAGTTATAGGTAAATGGCCGAGAAATATAACATATATATATCAATATTTGTCAATAAAGCTAATGTGTGCCGAAAAAAGATTACAAATGTTAATTTGTTATAAAATATGATTCAATTTTACATAAAAAGAAATTATAAATTTCAATTTGTTATTAAAAGAGTATCATGACATACTAAAACTCAAGGTTATTTGGTGAGGATTCCATTTTTTGTCGGAAATCAAAATTTATGATTTTTTTTTGGCAAAAAAATTGAATGTTATCTTTATTGAAAAATTTCTATATTTAAGTTATCTTTCTCGGTAATTTGCCTTAATTTTGTATAGTTATTATGATAATTTTACACTAAATATAAGATGATTATATTCATTCAAAATATAGATAAAAATAAAATGGCTATGTTCATATTTATTTCGAATATTATACGTCAAAAATTATAATTAAAAAATAACATAATTTAGTTATTTTAAAATATTTATAATAATAAAATTTAGATGTAAATTTTAGATAAAATTAGCGCATGCAAAAGAAGGAAAAAAATCAGAACTAATACCTTCATAAGTTTCAAGTTAATCTTCTAATATATATAAAAGACTAATTTGAAAAAAAATTATTAGATGATCTGGACCCTTCATTTAATAAAAAAATTAATTTTAGCCGTTAATTTTTTTAATTTAAAATTTTTTATTTTGACTTTTTAGAGTTAAACTAATGTGAATTAAACCATACTAATTAATATTATCCATTATTTTTAAACAAATTCGATGCATTTGAAATTAATGAAACTAACATTCATTTAAAATCATCTATAAAAAATTCAAACTTACGTAAATTAATATAAATTGTCTATAAGAATTTTCAAATTGATATTATTAAAAATTTGATTTACCTATCTCTTTTATATCTATCTTCTTCTAATATATATAAAAGACTAATTTTATAATTTTATTATACGATCTGAATAATTTGTTTAAAAAAATATTTAATCTTGATCATTAATTCATTTAAAATCAAAAAATCAATTTTGACTTTTTAAAGTCAAATTTATTAGAGATAATTTCATATATACCCTTATTAAATCATATAAAATCGTATTTATCCACCTTAATTTACAAATATCATATTTAACCTTTATAATATATTAAAATATCATATTTAACCAAATTTTTTGTTTTATCATTCTAAAATATTTTATAATTTTTTTAATTCTTTTTAAATTATAACAAATAACGTTTAACTTTACTACTCTTGATTGTAAAAATAACGATTGATGATTTATATAAGAACTACAATTACGTATTGTCTTATCAAGCTACCATGTTTACGCCGCCAAGTCTGCCCTCCCGCTCGCGTTAATGTTTCCACCGCTGGTTAGAGTGTTAATGACGTACGTCGTCATTTTTTTAAAATTCTCATTTTATTCGTGTTTTATTACTCTTTAATATGTTTTTATTAATTTTTAATATTTATTATTTTTTAAACCAACCCGTGTATCACACGGGCATTTAATCTAGTTATATTAATAAAATAATAATATAAAGAAAAATTAATTGAAATGAAATGAGTTTGGGCTACCCGCTACCTTGTAGCCACAAAAAAAAAGGATATCAAAAAGAGCTAGCCTAGTTTTGAACTACTGACCTTCAGCATGCAACATACCTAAAACCTTGTCCTCAACCACTGCGCCAAAACATCATAACTATCTTCCCTTGCAACATAAATTATATATAGATTTTTTAAAGGGTTACTGTTCATTTAGTCCTGCAAAATGTTAGTTATTATAATAAGTCCCCCTTCTTGGTGTCTTTTTTCCCCTCCTTTGTTATCTTTGGGTGTTGTAATACCTTGTTCTTATGAATAAATGATCATTTGCCTTTCAAAAAAAGATTAGCTAAAACTTATCACTACAAAAAAAATCGACCTTTAGCATCGACGAAAGTCGCTGCTAATACCCCTAAAAGTCGCTGCTAAAGGTTTTAGCAGCGACATGTCGCTGCTATTGAGTCGATGCTAATGCCTTGATGCTAATACCCAAATGTCGCTGCTATTACCTGTCGCTGCTATTGTCTGTCGCTGCTAATGCCTGATGTCGCTTCTAATGCCTCTCCCCAAACCGTTTGATCTCACTGCTACTTCCTGTTGTCGCTACTATTGATGTCGCTGCTATTGCCTGCTTTCATTTTTTAAATAATACAATATAATAATAATTCTAACCTGTTTTATATACTATAGCACCAATTAAAAACTGAAACCTAATATTATATAAAACCATATAGGCTATTACCAAATCCATAATATACCCAAAACATAGCTAGTACATAAAATGTTTGTCAACACCATAAATCCATAATATACCCAAAACATAGCTATTAACAAATCCATAATATACCCAAACCATATAGGCTATTACCAAATTGTTGTTTGTCAACACATAAAACATAATCGATAATAAACTACTTGTAACTATCTTCTTCCCGATTCTCCTCGACGTTCTCCAAATTATCATTTTGTGTTGAAAACGATTGAATCACATTTGTCATAGTCGATTCCATCGCCGCTCTAAATGTGGGGTTACGGAGCATGATATCAAGTTGACTCGGCTGCAAATTTATATGTACATTAGTAACTTATAAGTTAAAACAAACAAATGGCATGTAGTAGCTCTAAGAAAACAAAAGTAAAATCAACAGAGGCATGCAATCATGTACTTTTGAATGGCATTTATTTTCGTTTTACACTTCTGGTGGTACTCTATATATCATGGTCTGAGTAATATTTTTTCCTGGCTTTTGGTTTTCTTTTTCTGATCAAGTATACACATTATCATATATATGAACGCATTTTTAATCGTTAATATATATATATATATATATATATATATATATTAGTTGTGAATTCAAATTATATTATATATATAGACATACAATTTCGTCATATCTTTTATTATGATCAGTCTGCACATATAAATTAATCAAGAGTTTGTTAAAGAGTCTCAACTTAACCGAAGCTACGGAAAGACTTTGTTGTTATTACATGTTTGAGCTCTTCGATCAATTGATAGCTAGAACTCTAGAAGATCACAACTAGCAACTTTGTATTAAGAGGGGTTTCCTTTGTGAATTCTTTTGCTATTTTGAAATTACTAAATCTCGATCTCTGGATTTCTAGGCCATCAACCTGAGACAACCTAAGATTGAACTTGCATAGATTACGGTTAATTCATTTGCTTAATTTGTTATAGCTAGTCTCATCCTTTGATCAGACTTGGTTAATAACAGTAGGATTAAGAACACAAGGATCCAAATAGCGGAGTTAATTAATGTTGATGTTACTAAATAAAGCCAAAACATCTAAACAAGAAATCAGTTCCAAAACAGCATGTACTAATGTTCTCTATACATCTAAACAAAGCCAAAACATAAAACACACACACACTCACAGCACACAACACACACTCACAGCACACAACACACACTAACATACACTCAAAACACACAACACACACAACTCACATAAAACACACACACACTCACAACACACAACACACACTAACACACACTCACAGCACACAACACACACACAGCTAACATAAAACAGCAGAACAGCAAAAATTATCAACAAATTAACACACAAAAACCATAAACAGTTCCTATGCCCCATAATTTATCAAGAAATTAACAAGAATAACAAAAAATTAACATAAAACAGCAAAAATTAACTAGAAAATAACATAAAATAACATAAATAAGTTGAAATTAGAAGACTAACCTCTTGAATTAGGGCAAATGCGGCGGCAGGGGTGGGGGAACGGCGGCAGTGGGTGGGAACCGATCACACAAAAACAAAAAACAGTACCTATAACCCATCATTTATCAAGAAATTAACAAGAATGATAAGAATAACAAGAAATTACATAAAACAGCAAAAATTAACAAGAAAATAACATAAAGAAGTTGAAATTAGAAGGCTACCCTCGTGAATTAGGGCAAATGCGGCGGCGGCAGTGGGTGGAGGAACGGCGGCAGTAGGTGGAGGAACGGCGGCAGTGGCTAGGAATGGATGTGCGTCGCCTGAGCGGAAGAGGGAGAGACGCGAGCTGCGAGGGATGGCCGGCGAGTGGAGGGGCTGCGACGGGAGAACGGACAGGCGACCGGCGAATGTACGGGCGGCAACCGGCGAACGGACGGGGACGGGCGAGGGGTCGGAAGGGATTACGAAGTTCGTAAGGTATCGAGAGCAAATGGAGTAGTCCGCTGCAAATGGGGGAATGTTTGGTGTTTAACCTATTTTACAGCAATAGCAGCGACATTTTTAGGAGTGACACTAGTTTTAGCAGCGACATGTGAAAAAATAGGGAAGGAAAATATGACCGCTTTTTTTTTAGAAAATAGCAGCGACACATTTAGCAGCGACTTAATTAAGCAATAGCAACGACACTTCGCACGTTCAGCGAGGTGTCGCTGCTATTGCTTATGTCGCTGCTAAATGTGTCGCTGCTATTGCCATGAATGCTAGTAGTGTATTATGATTAGCGCGATGATGAAAGCAAGGGCTTAAAAATGCAATGCCGTTAGCTTAACTATTTATCTAGTTTTTGAAAGCGACAAAGTGTTTTCAATGAGAATGATGATTAAATAAATCGTCGAGGTTCTCACAAAGTATGTACGATTAATTACTTGAAGAAATCCTACTCTTTTAGTGAAAAGTGAAAAAGAAAACAAAGAGATGGCTAAAGCAAGGGTTACTTTAGTAAGAGAATCAAATCGTTCAATAAATTGGATTCCGTGGAATAACTTCTTTTTGTGACGATGGATGAGAAGGATTTAGAATCGAAGTCCTCAATTAGTCAATTGTTCACTACCACACACACACACATAATCACGTACGAAGGTACGTACGTACATAGAATATAAAAAACCTGATTAATGCATGGTTTATTCTTCGTTTGCCATATACATACATATCTTTTTGATACTTGGACACAATGAAGACATATATATAAAAACAGTGGCGGACCAGGAATTTTTTTTACTAATGGCATAATATAATGGCGAAAATAAAATTACTTACAGTTAAGGGTGTTGTTCGGGTTTTTTCTCTGGTTTCCAGTTAATCGGGTCGGATTAAGTTCCGGTATTTTAGGGCCAAAATTTAAAACAAAACACAATTTATACAAAGTCATGTTAATTAAATTGCTATTTTAATTTAAGGTAAAGGTCTAAATTATTTTAAAGGTATAAATCGAATATTGAACTATATTTTATCATTTTTGCAAAAATTTTTTTTGTGGCATCAAAAAATCAGTGGTGACACCCTAAAATTTGAGTGGTTGCACCGTTTCAAAAACGTTGAAATTTTCCACTGCGTCTGCAAAATTGACAGGTGTCCTGTGACCCCTCCGGCAAACACATAGGTCCGCCCATGTATAAAAAACTAGCTAGGTAGGTGTGTGTGTATGTATGTTATTTGAAGATTCAATATATATATATATATATATATATATATATATATATATATATATATATATATATATATATATATATATATATATAGGGAAAGGTTCAAATGAGAGTGAGAAATTAAATGAGAATGAGAGACTTAATCTCAGTCGTTCATTTTATAAGTGAAATTCATGAATGGAGAGCATGAGGGGATAGAGTGTGGCATAGTGCATGTGATGAATTTATGGGTGGGCAATGACATTGAATGAGGGGAATTGGCCGACGGTTGAGATTGAGTCTCCCATTCTCATTTAATTTAAGGTTCTCATTTAAACCTCCCAATATATATATGTATACTGCTTTACCAGATGAGCATGCTATTTCGTGAAGCTTAATTATGGAATCTCAATTGGTGATGTACTACTCCAAATAAAAATAAAAATTTGGAAGACTTTTCATAAGGGATTGGCTAAATAAACAACCCCAATTTACTAAAAAATACCCTCCATTATTAGATTTATTTTTATTTCCAAATTATAACTATTGTTTTAAATATATAATTAATACAACTATACTTTCTGAATTTCTTTTTCTATAACTAGATTCATTTTTCCATAAATGTAATAAACATTTTTATAATAACTCAATCAACCTTTTGTAATAAACTTTTTCAATAATTGAAAAACGTAATTGATTAACATAACTGCAAGAACATGACCAATAATATTAAAATTATAAAAAAAACATTATCAAGCATACTCCTCTAGATCTATAACATGTGTTTTCGGAGCACTAGGTTTTAGTTGTCTATAATATTCCGAACATGACATATACATGGATTGTCATTCATTTGCAGATGAGCTCTGTGACGGATCCAATAAACCAAAATGGTAGGCATTGGGTAATCTCCTTCTAATTGTACCATCACATAATGAATATCATATACGTGTGAAATTGTAATATATAGTTTGACTGTATTGAAACTGTTCCGGACCTTTCCAAAGAGGAAAAAAAGTCATCTCACTAGGGGTGGTTAAATAATCGAGGATCACTCCAATCCTGTTGGGCGTTGGCAATCAGGACTCCAGTTGTAGGCATAACAATTCTGTTAAATTGTGTGCATAGATAGTGTACACGTGTCATCATATCCAAGCACTATAAAACACTAAAGGGTCACACAGCTGCATATCCAACACGAACCAAGTTCATAAAGAATACAATAAGTGTGTTGATAATTAATAAGTTAATTAATTGTTAAGGAAATAAATAATAAATTTGAGAGAAATTAAATACTAAGTTTACTATTTAATTAAAAGGTTTAATAAATAGTTATTAATTAATTAGTAAATTAATTAATAAGTTAATTAATTGATTTATTGGTGTTTATTATAGTACATTATCTATCTAATGGTTTATTATAGTAAACAATATCTCTAATTTAAGATGTAGATTTAAAATGATTTATATAAAGATTTAATATGTAGATTTAGAATGTTTTTCTTAGTAAAAAGGGTATTAATTAAACACCACCCTTTTCATAATTGAAGATATATAGATTAAAAGCTGCCTGCCTAATTATTGATGTTACGTACATATATAGAAGGGAATTTTTGCCTACGTACTTTTATATGTCCTGCCCGTTAATTAATTAAGAGCATGGTTATCAAAATCGCGATCTTGATCGTAGGATCGTACGATCCTACGATCCTACCAACCGAAAACGTGCCGGATCGTATTTAAGATCGTAAATAGGTAGGATCGTAGTCAGAATCGTAAGATCGTACATGAGATCGTAGGATCGTATAAGATCCTACGATCCCACGATCCCACCTTTTTTTTGTTTTTTTACATTTCTTAATACTACTATTATCTTACATGTTTATATTTTACATTTTTTATTATAACTTTTATTTTACTTTATTATTTTATTAATTTTTAAGTGGTCAACCTTGTGTTAAAAATAATTGTTCGAAGTTTTGTACTTTACATACGTCACAGATTTATTTTTCTTTATTATAAGAAAGAGAAGTTCACGAGAAGAAGATATTTTATAAAATAAGGAATTAATGTTGTGCACAGTGTGGTGAATTTTCATCTATTCTCTTAATATTTATTATTTGGACGGTTTAATGTATGCTATTTTAAAATTTAAAGATTAATTCTCTCGTAAATATGTTACATAATTGGTTTTTGATAAAAATTATAGCATATAAAAAAACTAAAAAAATCTAGTGACTTGTGGTAGGATCTTAAGATCCCGATCTCGATCTTACGATCCGATCTTGCAAAGACAAAAACGATCTTAGGTAAGATCTCGATCTTGATAACCTTGATTAAGAGTAGTAGCTTAATTAAGGACGTGTTTATTTGATGCCAAATTTATAATTGATGTTACGTACATATTAAATGTAAAAAATTCCTTAATTTAGAATTTACAACTATATTCAAGTATATATGTATAGTAGTTACTTAATTAGTAGCCATCGACGACGTGTTCTGGGTACGTAGTTAAATCAAATATCACTAATTGCCATCGACGACGTGTTCAGGGTACGTAGTTAAATCTAATATTATTAATTCAATTCTACATGCGAAAGGACGTGTTTATTTGATGCCAAATTTATAAGGATATGATCCTAATTAAATAAGGCAGGTGTACAACCATAATTAATGCCACATCGAGTTGCTTAATTATATATGATCGATCGATGTACGTTATATATCCATCACTTAATTTGAATCGTTTCCGAGAAATTAAAATATAAAATATATACGGAGTAATAAGTAACCTCCAATCTCCGAACATACGTCTTGCTAATTCTTATATATTTTGTTGATTTGAGTCAACAACAAGTTTAGAGAAAATGAAGAACAAGAATGTAATTGATATTCAAAAGTGTAAGTATGAAAATTTTCTATTGAATGAATCAATTGACATAGCTTATCACATACTTATACAATAGGATGAGCAGTGAACTTACATAACAAACTATTAACGAACTCAACTAACTCAGCTAATTAGAAATTAGCTATTTCTTGTAATTACCACTGAACATTCTCCACCTTGATTAAGGGAACATGAATCACCTACCACTTTTAAACAATTCAAACACTTTGAAAACTTAGGATAAGCCAAAGGTTTTGTCAAAACTTCTACAAGATTATCATCCGTATGAACCTTCTTCACTTGAATATCTCCCGGTTCAACCACTTGACGAATGAAATGTAACATCACATTTATATGCTTAGTCCGATCATCAAACACCTAGTTTTTAGACAAGCACAACACACTTTGATTGTCACACCACACAACTGCATTCAAAGCTTGAAAACCCAGTTCCCCAACAAGCCTTTAAGCCACAAAGCTTCCTTTAACCCTTCACACAAAGCTATAAACTTCGACTCAGTAGTAGACAAAGCAACAACCTTTTGTAAGGAAGACTTCTAACTTATGGTATAACCAAAATTTTGAAACACATAACCAGATAATGACCTTCCTTTATCTAGATCTCTAGCGACATCAACAAAGCCATTAACCTCCATGTAATCATCTGTGCTCAACAGTTTCAGTCCTTTTGTACCTGACAAGTATTTTAGCATCCATATAACAGCTCTCCAATGCTCAAGAACAGCATTAGATACATATCTGCTAACAACTCCCACACCAAACGCTAAATCAGGTCTATTACATACCATAAGGTCCATAAGACTACCAACTACATTAGCATAGGGAATCCTTAACATCTTTGACTTTTCTTCATCAGTCTTGGGACAATTCAACAAGGACAACCTAAAGTTTTGAGCTAAAGGTGTTTTCAATGCTTTTGAATTATGCATATCAAATCATTCCAAGCTAGCAGCATATCATCTACGAACAAAAATAAGTACACAAAGTACCCACCTTTATACTACTTAAAAGAAACACAGTTATCATATTTACTTCTATGAAAACCTTGTTCTAACATATGAGAATCAAATCTCTTATACCACTGACGAGGGGATTGCTTAAGACCATATAACGATTTCTTAAGCACACAAACCTGTTTCTCAGAGTCATCAACTTCAAATCCTTCTGGTTGAACCATGTAAATGGTTTCCAACAAATCACCATGCCAAAAAAAAAAGTTTTAACATCAAGATGTTCCAACTCCAAATCATTTGAACAACTATAGCAGCCATCATCCTTATAGACGTATGCATTACTACATGAGAAAACACTTCATTGTAGTCTATCCTCGCTCTTTAAGTAAACCACCTTGCTACTAGCCTAGCTTTGTACCTAGGCTTTCCTCCTGAAACAGTCTTCTTTATCTTGTATATACACTTGCAACTCACAAGTTTTTGACCTACAATCCCACTATTTCCCAAGTATTATTTCTACTCAAAGACTCGATTTCCTCCTTCATAGCATCTAACCACTTATCTTTATCCTTCAAAACCATGGCACTTTTAACATTCAAAGGATCCTCCTCTTCTAGACTATCAGCTACTGCAAAAGCATACGACAACATGCTCTTGTATTCACTTTCACTATCCAACATAAAGTCAGCATATCCAAACATTATAGGTGGTCTTACTATTCTTCTTTCTCTATCTCTGGTTAGCTGTTAGTTCTCTAGTGATTCACTTCCACCAGAAACAGATGATCTCACACTAGTATCAAGTGATAAACTAGCCTGCTCTTACACTTGCTCCACCTCAATTCGAAAATCCTTTTACTCTTCACTTATGTTCTTCAGTTTCCTAAAATCACAATACATTTGACTTTCATTAAAGACAACATCTCGACTTCCACAAAGTACCACAGATTTGCACAATTCTTTTAGGCCTTTCTCACTAATGTGCCCCAATCTCTTGTGCCACAAAACAGTCATATTGTCTTGTTCTGCAACTGTTACCTCTTGAGACAATGTCTTCCCATTTAACAAGTATAGATTGTTTCCCTCTATCTTGACACCTTCTAATAAAACCTATTTATTCTTTAAGACCTTTAGGTTGCGTTTGGTTATATAAAATTGTTTTCAGTTTTCTTAGAAATTTTTTTTAAAAAACTGGTGGAGTTTTCATTTTCAATTTTCTTTAAAAAATTTGGAAAACATGTTTGGTTAACAATGATGGAGTTTCATTTTTCTATTTTAGAAAATTAGAAAACATGTTTGGATGTCTTTTTTCTACCGGTTTTCATTTTCTATTTTTGGCAATTTATAGTTATATGATCTTTTAACATATTTCTAAATATAAATTAGACAAAAATTTAACACACGAATTCAACATAAATTAACTGTATGGTTCAAATAAAAGGAAACATTAAAATTTGACTATAAAATTCAACATAATAACACACATGCATTTCATATGCATCAGTGAGCATCACACACATGAACAATATACATATTTGCAGCAACATGCGATCATATATATTATTACACATCTATATTGCACACATTTAACAGCACAAGTACATTTATAAATTATAATTATATGACCCACATGTGACCATCTTTTAGATTGTTCTACTTGGTATTGTAATCCCTTATTTATAATATGATTATTTGTAATTTCGATCTAGCATCTAGCTAGAATTTTAATAAAGTTTTCAGTTTAATGGTTGGATGATGGCTAAACCAAAACTCATGATTAGGTACTCTTTTATTATTTATAAAAGAAAAACATAAATCACTTTCCCACCTAACAAGAAAGCTACAATACCAAAAGTTGACCATCAACCAAAATTACCAAGAATTTTACTGTTATACCCCTACCCTTTATATGTGTGTAGCTCACCACCTCTGTGTTCAAGCTGCCATTAATGGATAAAAAAGAAAGCTATTGCAGAGTGACTGAACATCCAAACAAACTCAGATTCGAAGTGATCAATTTATTTTTATTTTCGAAGAGAGCTGAGGAGTGAAATTGAAGGACATTCACCTAATCGACAAAGAAAAAAGAGGGAAGCTAGGTCGTATCTTGGTCGTGGGAGAAAATTGCAGCGTGAAGATGACTTAGAGGAGAGAGGATATCAAATGCTAGGCAGTGGCGAATCTAGGATAGAAAACAATGTGGTTCCCTAATTAAGTTAAGCCGTTAAAGATAAAAAAAAAGTTAACTATATATGTGTCGGGTCGGGTCGTTAAAACAATTTTTAAACATACAGTCGATAATTATATTAAAGTTCTTACGACGAAGTCTTATAATATATTTGCATAATTGTTTCATGTTTACTAATACCCAATAACAGTTTTATAGTTACACTAACAACACATTGCAATCTAGTTGTAATATTATAATATATCTATAAATTTATTAATGGACAGATTATCTCAAATGTAGTCATGTAGAGGAATTTTTTTTAAGGCAGTCATGTAGAGGACTAGTCACTGCAGCCTATGCCTGGCAAAGAGTGAAAGACAATTCACAAAAGTATAAAACACAGTATACAGTATACAGTCTACAGCCGAATAACTTTTCAATTTTCTTTAAAAAGCATATTTGTTTACCTATCAATCATTCCTATTTCTCATATACAATTTCTGAGTTCTTATTCTTCTCCTTTCAAACTTCAAAAATCAAAAATATACAGCACTACAGTCTACAGCCGTATAAAAACTTAAAGAGGAAGATTTGTATGAACCTGAAGAGTGAAGACTGACACTACCTGTTAGATGCGAGGTCAGCGTTAAAACGACAAACGTAGATGGAGAGACTGAAGACGCGAGATGACGGAAGAGCTGGACGTCCGCCGCCGGAGACAGGACGGAAAGGAGGGATGATGATTTCGATAGCCAACCGAAAAAGGGGCGTGGAAGGATTTAGTCGACGGAAAGGAGGTTTTTTTGCCCTATTTTTTAAACTATTACTTTATGTTTTAATTGGATTGGGTTATTACCTTATTGGGTTTTTTAAGTTTGTATTATTTTGAGATAAAAACTGGGCTTAATGCATTATATATGTATTTTATTTTATCTGATTCTAAAAGGCCTCCTCTAATATTATAAAGGTAGGTCATAATTTTTTTCCTGTATAACTTCTAAAAAGATTTAAAAATTAGGTAGGTCCCAGGACCCACCTGGACTCAACATAGATTCGCCCCTTATGCTAGGTCGTATATGGATTTCAAATTCAACTTCGAAGAAATCGTAAGCGAGAGGTTTTAATGTTGTGGAGAGAGACTTAAGAGAGAGTAGAAATTGGAAAATTTTGAAGTGGAAAATTCTGGAAAACAACAATAGATAGTTTTCTATATTTTCTAAAAATTTGGAAAAGTGAGAATTCACTTTCCTTAGAAAACTTTTAAGGAAAATTCATTCACCAAAACATCTTTTCATGTTTTTCAGTTCTCTAAGTAAAATTTTCCTGGAAAACTCTCACATTTTTCAATAACCAAACACAGTCTTAGCTGTCCATTTTGCATTAACACTAGGTACCTTGTGCATCAAAAGTACCAAGTGACAATAGGTTTCTTTTTAACTTAGGTACTAGTCTCACATTTTAAATTTCCGTCTCCTTCCCATCTGCCATTTTAAACCAAACTGTCTCTTCCCCTTCCATTCTAATGGTTTATTGTCTCCCAATAACACCACACCATTATCACATTTAGAGAAATCATGTAGAAAGCTTTTACTAGGTGTCATATGAAACGAACCTCCATAATCGAAACCCACTCATGTGTATTCTTTAAGACTGAAACAACTAATACCTCGGCACTATCATACTCATCAGAATAGGTTTCAGAATTACCCAAATCTCATTTCTTCCAATTTGATCCTCCCTTGGCCTTCTTCCTTTCAGGACAATTTCTTTTGAGATATTCTTCAGAATGACAGATGAAACATTTTCTTTTATACTTAGACTTTCCCTTAAACTTGTTTTTGCTTTCCTTCTTGTCTGTTTTGCCTTTGACCAACAGTCTCACTCCAAATTCTTCTTTAATTTCATTCCTTCTTTTTAATTCTTTCAAATTTAGAGCAGCAAGAACCTCCTCCATTGTTAAACTTGCTCTGCCATACATCAAGGTTTCTACAAAATGCTCGTAGGACACATGTAGAGATGTGAGAAAAATGGTTTCCTAATCTTCATCTTCTAATGTTACCTCTATATTTTCAAGATCCATTACCAACTGGTTAAACTCATCAACATGATCCTCAATCTTTACTTCATTTTACAATTGAAAGGTATATAATCGTTTATTTAAGTAAAAACGATAAACCAATGACTTAGTCATGTATATGTTGGGATCTCGTGGGCACGCAGCGGAAGCGAATGTACAACATAAACAGCCCAAGGTACAAGCATATAAAGCATAAAACCGAAATCCCACAAATGGACCAAACTCTATGTATAAAAATGCAACTTGTAAGAAGGAAAGAAGGTTATACCTTTCTCCTTAGCTCCAGAAATCTTCTTGTCTCGTGGTGGTGATGCTCTAATGGTGAAACGCGGATCAACTAATGGGTAGTACCCCGGGAACACGCCTAACCACTTGAGCTAGCAAGCCTTCGTGTTTCTTCACTGTGAAAAACACTCTGGGACAGAAACAAATCGAGACCAACTTCTGGAGCTTGAACTTGAACTCTCTTGGTATCTTCACTTGGTCTTAGTAGCACCAAAGAAGGAGAAGTGTATTCTTCTTGAGAGAGAAAAAAAAGAGAGAACCCTAACTCAAAATGAGTTCATATATCTTCCCTTTTGCTCCAGATTCGTATATAACCCCATTCAACCGGCCAAGCCTCGAGATAAACATATCCACATACATTGGCTAATTTAGGAGGTGCATATGACAAATGGCACTAGCGGGGTTTAGCGGCGCTAACCATAAGTTAGCGGCACTAACTCAAAAAAGGTTAGCGGCGCTAACGCGCCCAGTCAGTGATTTGACACAAAGTACATGCAGCCATAGCGGCGCTAACCTCTAGGACTTAGCGGCGCTAACCCCTAATAGTTAGCGGCGCTAACGCGGCCTGCGATGTCAACTTTTGTCTTTTGTCATATTTGGTCCCTTAACTTAAGTTGCTGTCAGGTTAGACCCCGGTGTATGACTCAATAGGCCCATACATCATCAGCAGCGGTCCATATGGCGTACGTGCATTAATGGGCATATTTCTAACAAACTCCCACTTGCACATAATGCACCGTACCCATGTAACCACAGACAAAGAGCGGCCTCTAGCAAAAGCATCAATGCCCCCAAGTCAGTATGGGTTCCGCTTCTATGCAGGAAACCATTACCTACAAAAGAACATAGAGGTCCTATTTGATAAGTGATCAATACTCCTTTTGTTCGTGATATCCTTGTGAACACGAGACATGGATTGATATATCAATCTCCAGATCGTTCACGATTATGTTACTCGATATTGATTGGTGGTGACCAAAATTTAAGGACATATCTGATTCTCAATCAATATTCCTTTGCGCATGGCCATGCTTATTTTGGTGTCAGCGCCCAATCATCGAGGGGCCCAGGGATATCTCTCATACCAGAGGAACAAATTCCGTTGACTGTACAACCCCATAGCGTGAACCTTATCTTACTTAACTATTCCCTTTATAGTAGCCAGTTACGAACTACGTTTTGAAATGGTTAAAGTAAGAAAGTGTCATGCTATAGCAATTCATACATCTCGGGTCGAAGGACGTAATGATATTATCCTTCCGAGTCACTCTATGACCATGATCCATGAAATGAACTCGGGTGTGGGTCTTCCAGTTACTTGAAACTCCTTTCAAGCACAGGTTACTGTTGCGTTTCATGCATTCAATCCTTGATTAATGCCTAACCAACACCTAACCTCAGCCTTAATTCAAGCTTCCTTCCCATGAAGAATGACTGGCTGTGGAAATTTAGAATGTATAAACATTCTGGGAAGTGGTTAAACATGCTAAGATGGAACACAGTAAAGACCAATGAAGGTAACCGCATCATGCGTATATATAGTCTCCACTATATATCGATACAATCATCGGTTAGCAGTACTGCTTACCGTTCCCAAAGCTAATAAGTAAATCAAATATTTACTAAAACGATATTCGATCCTAGTCATAAGCATTAACAATGCTATTATACCTAGTATGAAATTCATCAGTAGTATTTGACAACGGCTTAATCATGGGATCATCTACACGATATCCATTTGTACTCTTTTGTATTCTCTTATTAAACCACTTGCAAAGTGTTTATTAACTAGATCATACACAAGGTTATCATAGTCGTCATATCCTCAATGTTACCGACGTCTACAATAGGATTAATGACACTTATGATTATCAGAGTCGTCATACTCTCAATGTAACCGAAGTATATAATAGAGTTATTGACACTCATTTTTATTAGAGTCGACACACCCTTTATGTTACCAAAGTACACAATAGGGTCAATGACACTCATTAAATCTCAATGTCGTATCTTCACCACATATTTGAATATTCTAAACTTCGATTAAAATCGACAGTTTCACAAGTATAGATTTGCTTGCAGTAATAACTTACTCAAGACAACTCTATTTACGTCGAACATTAAGAACATACATCAGTATTTCTTGAATCTAAACTCCACTTGATTACATATTCTTCTATATATACTCATAGAAAAAATAATTCCAATATTAGGTTGTAGAACAACCGTAAATTAGGACATTATTTTCATTGAGCATATTTTACTAGGAACACATGAAGCTCCCACTAGCCCTGACAAGGGTATCGGGCTCAATCTATGCTTTCTAGAAAACTCATTCCTTTGACTTTCTCTCAAAGCAGGATTACGGCCACAAGATGCAAGTTTTGCTGACTTTAGTCATGGACATAACTTGGATATTATGGATATATTAGACCTCGGAACATGCTTCAAACATTTCCTTAACTTAATCCTGCGAAGGATCTTGGTCTTTTATTTCCATGTGAACATACTCGTTTTCCCAAAGTGACAACAATGTTTCACATAATCCAGACCTAATCTGGATATTATGGATGAATAAGACCCTCGGAAAGTGCCTTAAGCATTTCTTCAACTTGATCCTATGAAGGATACAGGTCTCTTACATCAAAGTGAACTAATCTTGTTCCCGCAAGGTGACAACAACATTTCACTTTATCTAAGTTGTCTTCAACATAACCACTAGAACATGTTTCCATATTTAAATAATATGAAACACTTTGTTTCTAGTCGGTATTTGAAGTTGTCCATAATTGCATATATGTTAATCCCTTCCCCCTTCTCGTATTACACCTTAGGTGTGGGATTAACCCAAGTCAAGTACTTGGACGCAGCAAATAGATTACATCTATATATACCATTCCCTTGTTTTATTCACTAGTGAACACAGGGTCCCACCATGTTTCCGATGAATGGTAACATCACAATGATTTACCATCAAGTTGTTGTTACTCTGATATGATAACCTCGTATATATAACAACCTTCTTGATTTCCATCAGATATAAAGAAACAATGGATATTGTCAGGTTTTATCAGCATCTCTATGCTGATTAAGTGCTAGTGTCAACATTAGGTCTCTTATTTAAGTTTTACGTTCTTTTACTGGAATGCTTTTGTAAATTGTCCTCTCCCCTTTGAGCTACCAAACATGGTTCCCATAAGTTCAAGAAACAATTATCCAAAACTCAGATGAACTACTTAAATATACAATCATCAACTTATAATTCATCCATCTCCCACTAAATGTAGAATGGATAATTTTAAGTTATGAGATTGACAAGCAAATGACTCTTTCTAGTCAGAATCTCATTGGATCCTTAAGTGACCATAATGTCGTGTTTTAGATTGAGGACTTGGTTCATAAAATAATGTATACCAATCATATTGAATACATCTTTAAGGCCTGCCTTTTACCAGATGATCAACAAAGATATCCGGTTTTTCTTTAAAGTAACACCATGTACAAAATGTGTTTCTTAGAGAAAACGAAGTATGGGATAAACCCACGATTCATTTCATATTTAAATCAATACAGATAATAGAAACTTAGCATCTTATCTAGATCTAAGAATCGATATCTATATGCCCTTATTGATTCCCAATTTCTTAAGGTTATTTCCGAACACCTCCAGGTTTCAGACACAAACCTCTTATCTAGTTAAACATTCTCCCAACAACTATCATAAAGATGGTGATGAAGAATTTTACTAGTGTCACTATACATGACATACTTGAACGGATTATCCACACAAGTGTGATCAAAATCCATCAAGTTATAATCCTTCCTACCAAAACTGGTGAAAGATTTCTTAATCATCCTAGTCCAATAAACAAGATTTGCATCTTTCATTTAGCCCGAAGCTAAACTTTTACAAAGATCCTAACCACATGGATCTAAGTGATGTAAATGTTGTTTACTTGGTCAAGTTTGATTATGCCATATACTTAATGTATCCAAACCACTTTTGGATTTAAGAATCAATTATTTCATGATTGCCTTATTACTTATAATGTGTCTTAATGTATGCAATGATACGGATAAGTTTTGATAAAACATCTCAAAATAATTTTTTTTAAATTGTTTCAATTCCAAGCAACATCCATCGTCATCAAATGTGTATTTGTGCACCAAAATGGTCAAAATAACACATAAGCTTAGACATGGATAGAAAATGAAATGAAACCATCAGAATGAAAAATCTTTTAAACAAAATACAAGATACAAAAATATCCATCATCTTCAAAAGAACATACAATAAAGCGAGTCTTGCCACGCAAGGCGTACATAAAAAAGTAATAATTAATCCGGAATTAATGGCGAGACCAACACTCCCAATTCTCTTGTAGAAGACAATCAACAAAATTTCTCCTTAAGAGATCCGGTTCTTCAAGTTCTTCCTTCTTGCAACGAACAGACCTACACTTTGTAACAAAAACAAATTTGTGACAAACGTGAGTCATATAGCTCGGGTAAACAACCCAGCTTATTAAGGAATAGCAATGAAGTATAATCATGAAAGTACCTCAAGTAGGAAAATTAACTCTCTCTTGTCTGAGAAGTTTTATATCCTCTCGGCACGGAGGGTAGGCATGACGGCTCCAATCCCCAAATCTACCGCAGAAGTAGCAAACCACCCCATGTTGAGTCTCCTTAGGCACATCATCAATGTCCATCAACTCAAAACTTGAAGCAAGCTTGGATACTCCAACTTCTTCATTCGATGGGATCGATTTCTTCTTCTTGGCTAAAAGTTGTTCCTTAGAACCTTGAATAGGAGTGGATGAGGATGATTCATGTTTGGACATGTTAGATTCTACAACCTTCAACATTCCATGCAATTCATCTATAGATATTTCCTTTCCATTCATATGATAGTCCATTACAAACTTCTCATATGATGCGGGCAGAGACTGAAGTATGAAGTTCACACCGAGCTCCCTCCCTATAGGAAAACCAAGCCTATCCATCTGGTCCATGTATGATTTCATCTTCAAAACATGGGCACTTACACTCCTGCCTTCCCGCATCTTACAACCGGTTAGACTTTTAACACACTCATAATGTTCTTGCCTAACTTGTTGTTGGAATACTTCCTTCAGCTTATTAATCATGTCATAAACATGAGGCTAGCAACATCGTGCGTATCCCGAACACGCTTTTCATACGCGTATCGGATGGTCCATTCCGCATTGATAGCAGGTGGTTCAGGAAGGGGTTCCTCAAGGATGTGCAACTTAGACTCGGCACGTAGGACAATACTCAATTGCCTAAGCCAGTCAACAAAGTTCACTCCCGTGAGTTTCTCCCTTTGTAGGAACATACGAAGTGAAAAGTTCGACATGGTGTTGTTTTTATTCGACATCCTATAATTAAAGAGAGTACGCGAATTAGTTAGTTTGATTTAATCCTCGTTAAAAATAATTACCCATATCGTCTCGAAAAATATTTTAACAAGGGCTAAGAACCATATTTCACTCCAATCCATGACGGGGTTGCCGCGGATCACTTCATGGAGCTATTTAGGCCGATAACCATCTTACCGATTGCAATCTTTATTGCAACTCTTAGACACTTGTGGGATCCTACAACAACCATCGGTCGTTTGGCATGTTTGATCCCTACTTGCACCAATTCCAAATTAAAATTCTGGGTTGACTCGTGCTAAGCTCGACAATCACTCAAGGATTTTAATTTGCAATTGTAAATCGTCCGTCAAGACATACGGTAACAAATCCACCAAAGTTGGCTCGTGCTAAGCTCGACAACCAAAATTGTGAATTAGCCACTCGCACCTTCCACACAGTTTTATGAGAGTTGGCTCGTGCTAAGCTCGACAACCAAAACCCATAAATCTAGATTCGGGTGGCATCGACTTACGGATGGCACAAGATTTACGTTTTATGAAAAACGGGCTTTTGTTTTCGGCTTGGTTACAGATTAACTTGTTTAGTGACAAAACCTATTTCCACTAGGTGAGTTAATCTTGTATGTGAGCACGCGAGAGTTGCAAAACATTTTTACCAAATCTCTTGTGATTTTATTAAATTTTTCGAAAAATTATCTAGCATGCGAATCATAAGCAAACCATGCAAGAATAATATAAAATCACATCACACGCATTTTAAACGAAATAAATTGGTAACCCTTGCTATAAATCATATGCGTTCTTCCCGTGAGCCAAAACGGGTAGAACGTGGTCAAACTAAGGGACAAAAGGACTCCGATGCGAGCTCCCACTAGAACCGCTATCTCCATTGGATTCCACCGGCTTCTATGGTCATCCTCCATCTCCTTTTGACTCCCTTTTGTGTGTCTTCATCCAAATGTACAAAACATACAATAGAAATTGAAATGGCGTACAAGCCACAAAATTTCCTATTTATCTATTACAAGTACACGGATGAATGAAATGGCATGCAAGCCACAATATTATTACAAACCAAACTGAATTAATAAATATTACAGCCCATGTGATATAAAATCACCAAATGCATCCAAACACACAAAGTCAACCACAAGGTCAAAGGCAAGGTTACCAATTTCAAATCTAACACATACAACCAAACAAAATGGTAACAAAATTACCAAGACAAAATCTGGAACAAAATTCCAGAATTACAAAATAGCCAAAATTACCCGAGACCAAAACTGTTTTTAACTTGAAAAACAAAATTTGTAGCTGCGCGTTAGCGCCGCTAAGTTTATGGATTAGCGCCGCTAACTCGAAGTTAGCGCCGCTAACCTTGTTCAAACAGAAAACAAACATTCCGATTTCGGGATTTTTCAAGCCACCAAGTGCAAATCTAACATAGAGGTGGCTCTGATACCACTGTTGGGATCTCGTGGGCACGCAGCGGAAGCGAATGTACAACATAAACAGCCCAAGGTACAAGCATATAAAGCATAAAACCGAAATCCCACAAATGGATCAAACTCTATGTATAAAAATGCAACTTGTAAGAAGGAAAGAAGGTTATACCTTTCTCCTTAGCTCCAGAAATCTTCTTGTCTCGTGGTGGTGATGCTCTAATGGTGAAACGCGGATCAACTAATGGGTAGTACCCCGGGAACACGCCTAACCACTTGAGCTAGCAAGCCTTCGTGTTTCTTCACTATGAAAAACACTCTGGGACAGAAACAAATCGAGACCAACTTCTGGAGCTTGAACTTGAACTCTCTTGGTATCTTCACTTGGTCTTAGTAGCACCAAAGAAGGAGAAGTGTATTCTTCTTGAGAGAGAAAAAAAAAAGAGAACCCTAACTCAAAATGAGTTCATATATCTTCCCTTTTGCTCCAGATTCGTATATAACCCCATTCAACCGGCCAAGCCTCGAGATAAACATATCCACATGCATTGGCTAATTTAGGAGGTGCATATGACAAATGGCACTGGCGGGGTTTAGCGGCGCTAACTCAAAAAAGGTTAGCGGCGCTAACGCGCCCAGTCAGTGATTTGACACAAAGTACATGCAGCCGTAGCGGCGCTAACCTCTAGGACTTAGCGGCGCTAACCCCTAATAGGTAGCGGCGCTAACGCGGCCTGCGATGTCACCTTTTGTCTTTTGTCATATTTGGTCCCTTAACTTAAGTTGCTGTCAGGTTAGACCCCGGTGTATGACCCAATAGGCCCATACATCATCAGCAGCGGTCCATATGGCGTACGTGCATTAATGGGCATATTTCTAACAGTATATACTCTCTAATTTGAACTAGACTCCTGCACTAGTTGTTTCCTTTGTTACTTCTCGTAGAACTTGATCTCCAAGACTTATAAAGATTTCTGAGTGAGCCTTCTCCATGATTTTTGTCTTTTCCTTATTGGTTAAGTTCGCCGGTAAGTGTTCTTCGCCACCAAGAGCAGTTACCGTACCTTGTTGTACTAGCAATGCCCAAATCTTGACTCTCCAAAGACCAAAGTCATTCAAGTCTTCCCATCGAATTTTTATAGATCAAACCTTATTGATCCCATCGTCTTTGTTACAATTAGCGCCTTCTTTGTGATTCTTTGAAGTCACTTCTGAATCGATTGCCCCTAGGGCTCTGATACCAATTGTTGATTTGAGTCAACAAGTTTAGAGAAAATGAAGAACAAGAATGTAACTGATATTCAAAAGTGTAAGTATGAAAGTTTTCTATTGAATGAATCAATTGACATAGCTTATCACATACTTATAAAATCGGATGAGTAGTAAACTAACATAACAACCTACTAACAAACTCAACGAACTTAGCTAATTAGAAATTAGCTATTTCTCGTAATCACCACTTAACATATTTGATATTTCTCTTCAAAGCTTTCTTAATGCACCAGTACTACTCGATCTACACTTTGTGAACTCAGTTCTTCGATCGTGTCTATCCTTCTAGAACCGAGTTAGATCGTTACCGCTCTTGGTTGGTTGCATACATTTGTTTAACTTATTATTTTGATATTCAAGCTTTATTAGCTCACTGGATTTAAACTTATATATTAATAGCTTATTAGACAAGCCACAAAACTTCTAGGTTTCGACATGGCATGTGTCAAATTCAGCACGACCTGTTTCCTTTGACATGGCGGGCTTAATCCGGACATACACGTCTGTGTCCGTCAACGGACAACAGACTATTCTATATGAACTATTGTACATCCAATTCAAAACAAATATCTTTATATCAAAATTATCATATGGATGATTTCTACTTCTCTAGATTTACCTGTAAACATGACATGTATAAGCATAAAGAAAATTTCATCATAAACCTATAGGTATAAACATTCAAGTACACCAAGAACAAAAGAAAACTTTTTAATCCTTACATTTTAAGCTTGATTGATGTTTATAAACGCTAAAATCTTGCTAATATGCTTCTAAACATAATCCAAGCTTAAATCTTCAATATACAATCAATATCTCTCTCTCTCTCCCCCAACACACACACCCCTTTAATTTCTTACTCACCAAGAACACAGAAAAAACATACACCCTAACTATGTGTTTAGGTGTAAAGTTACTATTTATAGTAACTTTCTTATAATAGTTACAATATACTTGATATGGTCCTTACCAACATGCAGTTTATTGCTAATATAAACATAGTCTTATAAATTTATTTGTCTACTAAATTAATAATTTGACCAAAAGAGTCTATCATTGATGTTCCAATATTCAAAATAATGGCTTTCAAGTTTAAATAATTATTTCTAAACTTGGGGGATTTCATAAGATTTTGTTAACGTACTAATTAAAGCTAGTAAGAATCCATAAAAAAGTACGAAAGATAAAATAAAGACAATAATTACAATATCTCATCACTAAAAATATAATTCAATTTGTGCATGTATCATAAGCTATTGACAACATTTACTCCTTATTTAAAAGAGGTGTTTTTATTCAGGCTCGGCGTTCTTTAACTTAGATGTATGCAGTCTAACGGGTGTTATCTAATAGACGCTTTCAAAACAACCCTACAATACTAGATCAAAGATAATAAGATATAACCCATGGGAGCCAGCTGTAATGCTTTTAGAATGTAAAAATGTTTGATAAAACGTAATTTTAGGACTTAGGTTCTCAATCAAACACTAAGGATCATTTAGTTTGTCGATTTTTTCATGAGATTTGTATTCTATCAAAAGATTTACATTTTGAAGGATTCTGAATCCTATCTGATATTAATTTAGTTTGTATAATATATCTGGATTTGCATATGTGATTTTTGTTTGTTGTATAAAACACTAAAAAGATTTGAAATTTTTTTCCGTGTTAAATCAACTTATAACAAATTAAATTACCAATAGAATTTGTGGAACTAGAGGTGTTAAAAATACAATAACTTGGCATCCCATGTTTAATCGGTTTGACTCGACCAACTGAAGTATATATAGGGTTGGGTTTTAGGTTGATTTCCATGTCTTCATTCATGTTTTGGTCAACCTGTTGAGTATCTTATCAATCAGATGGGGTCTAGTTCCTCAAACCAACAAGATCGATAAATAGGGGGTTCTACTTCCCCAAATCAAAGAATGAAGGTTGTTGATAGAATCTGTGATGGAGGCGGCGGCGGCGGTTGGGATGGTCGAAGGTGAAGACGGCGTCGGCAATGTGGCAACCGGAGGTGAAGACGGTGTTAGCAATGGGACATCAGGAGGTGGTGGAAGCAGTGTCAACATCGTGGTTGGAATGTGTCAGCAGTTAAGAATTCTTCCTACATGGGATTTCAAAATCCTACCTCCCCCAAGGATTTTAGAAAATTCCACAACCATAGCATTTCAAGAGATATGAAATGCAAATCTCATATTCCTTTTAGCCAAATAGGGGATTCCAATAGATTTGAAAGCAAATCCTGTAAAATCTTAAATCTTTTGAACCAAACGCACCTTAACTTTAGACTCAAAAGGAAATATCCATTTAAGAATGTGTTCAATCTCTTCATGACATGTGGTGCATCGATGTGAACGTAGTTTCACACCCTTTGCATCTAAATCGCACGAAACATCATGGCTTAAGCTTGTTGAGTTGCATCTAGGGATAATAACTGATCGGATTTGAATTACATAATGTCATCCGAATTCATGTCCATTTAGTTTTTTATCATTCATATGCATATCCATATCAACTTAAAAAATCTATTTATTCTACTTGTACACAAAGTTGTATTTTTAGTAAAGTCATTAAATTTCCAAATTGTTTCTCCCTATCTAGACGAATTTCCCTATTGATCTCCAAGTACAACGCTGATTAACTAAACAGTATCCCAATCTTTTATGTTGTATTCCTTGTCGATTGCTAAATCATACATCCGGGGAAAAAATCACACAAAACAACATGGCTCAAGCTTGTTGAGTTGCATCTAGGGATGATAACTGATCGGATTTGGATTACATAATGTCATCCAAATTCATGTCCGTTTAGTTTTTTATCATTCATATGTATATCCATATCAACTTAAAATTATTTCACCCGTTCAGATCCATATCTATTGGATTAGGTGGGTAAATAGAAATCAATTAGATGTCGAAATAACTCTAAATTTCAAAGAAAAGACCATACATTTACATATAACTTACGATTGGTGTTGACATAAATACATAGTTTCCTTATTTAAAAAAAGATACAAATTAAAATTTACCTTAATATAACTACAATCAAAATGAAAAACGTAATTTGTGATTCTATAATATTATAATATTTGAATACAATATAATATTTATATATAAATGTTAAAAGTATAGTAATTATATGGATTTAAACTTAATTATATAAATATTGAACTTAGGAAAATTTAATTTCGGGTAAATGGATTCAATCATGGATGAATATTCGTTATCCATATTCACTCCACTAAACATTCATATCCGCTTCGTATCCGATATTTACTCATTTAACTCCGTTCATATCCACCACAGGTGGATCGAATCGAGTTGATGATCATCCGATCGAATGGCGATTGACATCCTTATACATCCGTATACCACTCTACTACAAGTCAGCCTAAAATAGGTGTGTTCTAATTCGAGCCCGAATATTTAAACATCATATGGGTTTAAAACCCTTTTTAGAGCACATTTATTCGCAACCTGGTTTAAATCCAATTATAGATCCTTTTTTTTTATAATAAAATGACCTTAATTTTCTTATACAAAAAATAGAGCCTTTAACTTTAACAAACTAAGCTTTATTTGCTCTTCTTAATTCATTTTTGTTAATATCACTAGTCATATATAATGGGCTAAAAAAATTATATCAACAACGTAACAATATAGTTCTAACGAAATTAATGAATATTATATCAAAGAATAAATGTCAGACAACTTTTCCATATGTATTCGTTGGTAGATAGCGATATCTGTACATCTATCTGCATTAAAAAAAAACAATTTTAATTTGATACATGCATGAGTTACATATAAATGTAGATCCGTTTGTTCCAGATCCGCAATCAAACACCCGGATGGCCGGATGTCTAGGTTGTATAAGATTTGATGATCATCATCAATTTGCTACTAATCATAATTAATCTTCGAAAATAGATGTCATTTACTTAAAAGTGGGTTTTAATAAGTTAACTATACTAAAAAGTAAGTTTGAAAGATGGATACATATAGTAATAAAAAGGGTTAAGGTCATAAAAAATCAACCTATTTTTTTAAAATTATCTATGTAGGTAACTTACTTTTTTATTACCTAAATAGGTAACTTACTTTCTGATAACTTGTTAATATAGGTAACCACTTTGAATACAACATGTAAACATTTTATGTCATGGTTTTTTTGTGGATCAAATATAGATTATGTATCAAATAAAATACAAATTATGTATCAAATAAACAACAATGTTGTCTAAATGTTACCATCGAGAATGTCGTCCAAAAAAGCAACAAAATGCCACCAAACAAACATGAAATGCTGCATAAAAGTTGCCAATGCGTTTCAGATGGTTGTACCACTAAATGATTGTACAAGTCATTTTTCTCATTAAACTCTTTTTAGTTTTAACCAGTAGAATAGATAACAAGTAAATTTTTGTTTAGAGTGGTAAAAGATTTCAAAGTAAGTTACTTATTTAGGTAATAAAAAAGTAAGTTACCTACATAGATAATTTTAAAAAAGTAGGTTGTTATTTTATGGTCTTAACTCTAATAAAAATGGTAAATATGATACATTTTAAAATAAAAGAACCCTGCTAACAAGTTGATAGAGCTGGTCCAATCAATATTTGAGCTCTGGGCAGAATCTTAAAACGGGGTTATCTCTACATAATAATTTTTTTCAACTAAGTAAATTTATGTAGAATCCTTATTTAGAATGTATTCCTAAATGAAGATTGAAGATTATGAAGAAAATAAAGACTTACAATTAGATGATTTCACCACTATTGTTAATCTCGACTCCAAATTTTCAAAACTTTCTTGAAACTCCATGTAACTACAAAAAAAAATGTTTATAAAAATTTGTTTTTTTTTTACTTTTCTTGATGTGAATGTAGTATACAGTAATATTGGAAGACGAACACTGAAAATCAAACGCATAACTGCAAACTCTACATTCATTATAAGAATTGCAAACTGTAAAGACTTCATTAGTTTCAATATATGGTTTCAATAACATTATTTAAAATAGTTTGCAATTACCAAAACGTTAAAAGAAGTAAAGTTTAGATTATAATTTTTGAAAAAATAGACATATATAACGTTACTTGCAGAAATAACAACCATTTATATGTGGTTTAATCATGGTTCTAAATAACGTAAGGCGTGGCGTGACGGCGAGGTCAAGCTTCAAGTTTTAGGAGTCATGGCGAAGCCGTGGCGTTTTTTAAGACGTGACTTAAGGCAGCGATTTTGTATATATTTTATAATTATATCTATCAAATTTATAATTATTAATATACAAATTACACAAAGTTACAGAAATGATGAGCAAATTAACATATACAAATTATAAAATACAAATTTATAGAAGTTCTATATACGCGATCGCTAAATGTATAAAAAAAGTTTAATTTTTTAAAAAAATTATTTTTTTGGCGCCACGTTATAAAAAACTCACCATTTGGCGCGCGCAAAGGCGCGCCACGCTTAGCACTCACGCCTAAGGCCATTTCTTAACGACGGAGCCACGCCTCACGCCTCACGCCTTGGTGACGCAATGGCGCAGCCATGACGTGCCTTTTAGAACACTGGGCTTAATTGATAAGTTGGTTCTCTATCCATGTACACAAAATCACAATCAAGAGCAACAAATCTAATACTTTAAACTTTTTTCCGTTCAGACATTTCATTAAAGTATCAAAGTATTTGAACACACAATTTAACCAAAATAACTCTTTGATTAATATGAGAAAATCACTCAAAACTCATAATGTTTTTGTTGTACATCATATATCGATGGAACACATATATATATAATCCTAGATACCAACTTGTATTAGGATAAGGATTAACTTGACCAACTTGCCAAAATTAAAAATTAATTGTTATCTAATCATAGGATAACTATGACTCATAATTATTGGATAACTATGACCCATAATTGTTGGATAATCACGACTTAGGGTTCCAACAATCACCCCCGAATTCCTAAGATGTGTTCGAGAGATCTTCAACCCCGATTACGCTCCTCATTTCCTTAAACCTTGTTCGTGCCAATGGTTTAGTTAGGATATCCGCCTTTTGCAATTCACCCGATACATGCTCGACCTTCACTTGCTCATTCTCAACACGTTCACGAATGAAATGATATCGTGTATGAATATGCTTACTCCTCCCATGAAAGACTGGATTCTTGGTGAGTGCAATTGTTGATTTGTTGTCAACATGTATAACCACTACCTCTTGTTTCGTGTTAGTGATCTCGCTCAACAACTCTTGTAGCCAAACCGATTGACATGCGGCTACCGTGGCAGCCATAAATTCTGCTTCACATGAAGACAAAGCAACGGTGTCTTGTTTTTGCGAACACCACGTGATCGGGGACGATCCATAGTAGAATACATGACCGGTTGTGCTTCTTCCATCATCCGGATCTGTGTTATGACTACTATCACTATAACCTTCAAGTAGTCTTTGTCCCATCTTTCGATACTTGATTCCATACCCCGTGGTACCTCGGAGATACCTTAGGATATGTTTGATTGCTGCCCAATGTGATTGTCTCGGGCTTTGCATATATCGACTCACAACTCCAACCGAATATGCCATGTCTGGTCTTGACTGTAATTAGTACCGGAGACAACCCACAAGCTTTCGGTATTGAGTTGCATCTACTTCCAGCTCATCTTCAGCTTTTGACAACTTGGATCCCGGCTCCATAGGAACATGAGTCGCATTACAGTCTTGCATGCCGGCTTCTTTTAAGATTCGATGAACATATGCTTCTTGTTTGATTGTGATCCCTGATTGTTCTTGGTTGACTTCAATGCCAAGATAATAAGTTAACCTTCCAAGATCCGACATCTTAAAGGTCTTAGACATTTCGGTTTTGAACTTCTTGATCACATCCAAATTTGTACCTGTGACAAACAAATCATCAACATAAACCGCCAAAATCAACATGTTTTGACCTTCTTTTTTTCGATACACAGAAGGTTCTTTTGCACACTTTTGAAATTTCAAGCCTTTCAAAATTGTATCCAACTTTGTGTTCCATGCTTGCGGTGCTTGCCTTAGACCGTATAAGGCTTTTGTTAATCGATACACCTTATTCTCGTTGCCCCTCTTGATATATCCTTGCGGTTGCATAACATAAACAGTTTCCTTCAACTCGCCATGTAGGAATGCCGTTTTGACATCCAAGTGATGGAGTTCCCACCCATTTGTTGCAGCTAAAGCAATAAGGAATCGAATGGTTTTGATTCGAGCTGCCAGAGCAAATACTTCTCCAAAGTCAACACCGGGTTCTTGTACGTATCCCTTTGCTATTAACCGGGCTTTGTATTTGTTGATCGATCCATCCGCATTCTTCTTGACTTTGAATACCCACTTTAATCCAATTGCCTTCACCCCCATAGGCTTATCAACTAACTTCCATGTGTCATTCTTGTTAATCGACTCAATTTCTGAATTCATAGCCTTAACCCATTCCGGTTGAGAATTCGCTTCTTCAAAAGTTACCGGTTCTTGATTAATAGCTAGTAGGAGTTCATCATACACGAGATTTGCAAGAAGTACATAATCATCTTGAAGTCGCCTTGGAAGTACAGACTGTCGTTGGGATCTTCGTGGTCCGGCCTGAATGGGTGGTTCGATATCAATGGATTCCACATTCTCGGGCTCAACTACATCATTTTCTTGACCTGTAGAATCGAGTTCGTTATTAGTAACGGGCTCGCCATTATCATATTCCCACTGTATTGTAAAGAAACCTGGAGCTACATCTTCGGGTTCTTGATTGTTGTTCCAAGTCCACCCCTTTGTTTCATCGAAGACAACATCACGACTTATCACAATTTTCTTTTTCATTGGATTAAAAAGCCTATATGCCTTGTGTTTGGTTCAGACCCAAGATATACTAGTGTTCTCGTTCTTGCATCCAACTTTTTTAGATTCACGGGTTCGGTTTTGGCATAAGCAAGACATCCAAATACACGAATATGCTCGAGATTCGGTTTCTTCTTCTTGAGCTTTTCATATGGAATCTAATCAACTAACACTCGAGTATAGATCCGATTTATTATATACGTTGAATGATTTACCGCTTCTCCCCACAGGCTATTAGGTACTTGCATGGCTTTCATAATACTTCTCGTCATCTCCATAAGAGTTCGATTTCGACATTCTACAACCCCATTTTGTTGGGGTGTATATGGAGCGGTGAGATGTCTTTTAATTCCTTCTTTATTACAATAATCATGGAATTCCTTTGAGGTGAACTCTCCCCCCCCCGGTCACTTCGAAACACTTTCAACGGCTTTTATATTTCTTTCTCCGCCAAAGTCTTGAATCTTTTGAAGTGAGTGAAAGCCTCGCATTTTTCCTTCAAGAAATATGTCCACATAAAACGAGAAAAATCATCAATTAAAGTGAAAACATATTTATTACCTCCCATAGTAGCCGGTGTTATTGGACCACATAAATTGCCATGTACCAACTCGAGTGGTTCGGATGCTTTAAAAGAGGTCGTATTTGGAAACGGGTTTCTAGTTTTCTTACCCACCAAGCAGGACTCACAGAGTTGGTTAATGTGGTCAATCTTTGGCAGACCTTTGACCAAGCCCGTTTTGGACATTTTTTCATGGACTCGAAATTTATATGTCCGAGTCTCGCATGCCATCGCCATGTATCCTCGCCAATTCTTGAATGAAGACACACTGGAGCCCTAATTTTTAACTGAATCTTATAAAGTCGATTAGGAGATCTTTGTACCTTCATCAAGAGACTTCCGTTAGCATCATGCATGGTAAGATAATTATCTTTCATTCGGATGTCGCATCCGGATTCTGTAGTTTGACCAAGACTAATTATATTATTCTTGAGATCCGGAGTGTAGTAGATCTCCGTCATTAGTCTTTGTTGCCCATATCTTCCTTGGAAAAGTATTGCACCTTTTCCCTTTATCGCAACACACGAGTTGTCACCAAACTTCACTCGCCCGGTAATACCTTCATCGAGTTCTGAAAAATATGATCGATTGTCTGTCATATGATTGCTAGCTCCATTGTCAAGATACCACACACCGTTGTCTTTTGTGTCGTATCGTGATGGTATCACCTTTTCTTCGTTTAGAAACACAGTTTCATGCAAGAACACTGTAGCATCATTATCTTCAGCTTCGTCATAGTTTGATTCTTGCAACTTTTGTTTGCGATCTGGACACTGGTATCTTTGTTTTTCCCACCTTGACATCGCCCCTTTGAGTTATCTTTTGTCTCCCCTTTTGTGAACAATAACCTTGACTGGCCATTGTCCGTGGAGTCATCTTCACTGATTCGTTCTTCATAGGCCTTCAAACGACCCACAACATCTTCAAACCCTGTGTTGTTGAGATCCAGAACCTGTTCAAGAGAAGCAACTATATATATATATATATATATATATATATATATATATATATATATATATATATATATATATATATATATGTATATAATCCTAGATACCAACTTGTATTAGGATAATAATTAACTTGACCAACTTGCCAAAATTAAAAATTAATTGTTATCTAATCATAGGATAACTATGACTCATAATTATTGGATAACTATGACCCATAATTGTTGGATAACCACGACTTAGGATTCCAACAGTTTCATCAAACATGTTGTGCACAATAAACATTTTACACAAAAGAAAGGATCATTGAGAATCATTGGACTCAACAACAAATAAATAAATAAAACGAACTTGAAAATAGCTCATCAATTCAATCAACAAACACATATCAGAATGCAATAATCGTGTAAAGACAAGTAAATCTAATATAACTCAACTGCTCAAATATTACTTGTTGAATCTAACATTTGAAAGTAAATTGACATCTTTATCATGAAGTTCTTAATTGCAAATATGCAATAAGTACATGGAACCAAAGTTACGATTCCATTTATTGTGTAAGCATGTATAAACAACAACAGAATTCTAAACTCATTTGCTAGAACCCCTGACTACATATATGATGTAACTTCGCAGAAACAAAGCTGAAGTTGAATGACCACTAATCGAAGTTAAATGTTCATATCTGACGCATCCATTATATCAACAAAAATACAATCAAATCAGAGGATTAAAGTGTTGAATGAACTTACAATTTCGTATGTTAGAGCTAAAGGAATCAGTTAAAAGAATACTCAGTTGATGAGTCGATCTCAGATTCGTAGCTAGCCATCGTAGGACATTAGAAGGTGAAGGGACCATCGACTTCTGAACCTTCTATTTATTATTTTAAACCAACCCTGTATCACGTACATGGACATCTAATCTAGTTAAGTAAATAAATGAATAACTATATAAAGAAAATACATAAATATTCTATACGTTTATACAAACATACATACATACACTGGAATAACTAATTTCCGACTTAGTGGAAAGCATCAATGGACTATTGTAAATGAGTTGCAGGCATACATTTTTATTTTCGTTAGAAAGAAGTTATCTGAAGAAAGAGGATAACTATTTTAACTTAAAAACCGTTCTTTATAGTAATAAATGCACTCAGACTATTCTCATTGGTGACCCAACCCAATCCCCCATTTCTATTAAAAAACTAATTTCTCACTCTTCCACCTATACAACCCAACCTACTTTAAATTTCCACACCCATTAGCAATCCAACCCAACCCAATCTTTCATCTAATAAAATATAATTTATGATTATTTTATAATATATAAATCTATTATAAATAATAAAAATAATTATTTAATAGATAAAAGTTTCCATGATCTTTGGTCACACCCACGACTTAAGCAGTGGGTTTTAATTTCTTTTTCTTTTTTTTAAATAAATCCACCCAGGATGGTTTCTACTTTAAAGTCCAGTCCGATGTATTAACGTTGTTTTTATGTCAAAACATGTTTGCATTATGTGATATTAATGATTGCGCCTATGATAGAACCGAATATTTGAAAAGCAGTGTTTATTTAGAGTTCTTGAAGACTGTTTTTGTATAATGTGTCATTGATGTTCATGATGACGCCCCACAATATTAGAAGTGTAATCTTACGATCGAATATCAATATTAGAAGTGTAATCTTACGCGACACAAGATTTTTTTTATATATGATTGACGTATCGAATATCGATCGTTAATTTCAAAACAGTTTCGAATGATCAAGACTACTCCTGTAATCATGCATATATGGAGTTCATTATGCTCGATCTCCACCAAGTAAATCTTATCTTCGTTTTTCGCTTTATCAATCGTATTACGTAGACTTGATACCATAAAGTAGCCAGCCAAGATTCAAAAGTTAACTATAAGAACACCTTTGATGGAGTTGAAGATGAACTTTGCCAATTTCTATAATGATTGAAGATGTCCATATATATAATGGCCGAGTTATGTTATTTAGAGGATTGTAAAGTGATGATTCTTTAAGGCAAACAGATAAAGGGTATGGTCCTTCAATTCCTAAGAAAGCTACGCCCACAAAATAATAGTAGACAACTTTCTCAATCCTCACTCACGTAACCTTCCATTAATTATCATACTTCTTTTTCCTCTCTCTCTCTCTCTCTCTCTCTATCCCTCTCTCTCTCTCTCTCTCTTTCTCTCTCTCTCTCTCTCTAACTTAGTGCATCCAACTTATTGTATTTTGGGAAGAAGACAAATATTGATCGAAGCACCACACAATTTTATATTTGATTTCTCTTTTACAAAAAGATTGTTCAGTCGTGCATGCATGTTGTTTAATATATATATTGATTGATTGGTTAGATGAATAGACTACGTCCAACTTCATTCCAATTTCAAGTGATTATCGAGGTACGTAGTGGCAGACTGGCCGTCGATATTGCTTTACTTTTTCTATAAAAAATTATGTAAAATATGACTTATCATACTATTCATCAACAAAGTCATCTTAAATCCATTTTAATATTCAACAGAGTCTGTTTGTAGCCACTTTTTAACATAATTGTTTTTCCTATCAAAACTATTTGTAACACTATTGATCACTTATTAATAAGGGTATTTTGATTGTTATATATTTTTTCAACAGTAAATTGCGTCAGGGTGAACCATGCATCACTAATGTACGAGACTTGATTTGCCTAAAATATCGCTCATTAATGTGTCATTAACGAGTCAATCATTAGCCATTAATGAGAGAATCATTAGTGATCAAAATTATTAGTCGTTGACTTATTTTAATCAATGACCAGGATTGAATCTCGCAGTTTTCGTATAAAAAATGGCTCTTGTTTGAACACTTTCCTAATATATAGAGAGGTTTAAATGAAAATAGATATTTATGTGAGAATGAAAAACGGAGATTTAATCCTAATCATTCATTTGTTTTGATCAGATGATTTACATTTAGTTTTTCATTATACTAGGTTTCAAGCCCGTGTAAACACGGGCCAGCATGCAAGATCTTCAATATATAATTTATATTTCTATGTAGTGTAAAACATGTTTCCAGAATAGTAATACTTCTTTAAGACTATTGAATATACGAATGTCATACTTCTTCAAATCTGATACCGTTACAAAATATTAAGAAAACCAATCAATCAAGAAACAAACTTGTGTAAATTCGCCCAAAAAGAAAAACACCCAACACGCAATCATAAAAAAGTAAATAAAAATCAAGCCGATTAATGAATACCCAAATGATAAATCTTGAAAGAAACAACTAAGATCTAAGAGGAGGAGATAACAAATACTGTCACCATAAACTCACAAACCAATTCAAAAGACAGCTGAAGGCATTCCAAAATGTATATAAATATTTATAACCTCCTAAATTTCATGTTAAAGAAAAGACAAGATTACCACAGCCAAATGTGAAGCAAAAAAACTAAAACTTACAAGCACTAAAAACTGAAATTTACAAGCATCGACAATGTTTAGCAATAAACCTTACATCTGACAATGATTGAATGTTACAAACAAATATATGATAGGTTCTTAAAATAGGTGGGTATATAATGGGTCAAAGTGGGTTCATATCAACATATGTTTTGTCCACATCTTTTACTTAGAAAAATAACTACAATAGTGTGTTAAATGAAGAAACTGACTGGAGTTCACATTCAATGTATAAAACTATTTTCGGAAAGAAAGGAAAAGATATCACTTATCACTTTATCAGCCATACACACTGCCCTGCGATTAACCCCACTTAGACCGGCTTTCTGTTTTCCCAATAAAAGGGTGATACTATTAAAGAATAGATACATGTAATCCTTTAAAAATCACGACTGCAACAAATGATGTGGAAAAGAGATAATAAGGTACCTTAACAGTAAAACTAATTGGAGTGCTTCCTGGGGGTTCAAATTTGTAGTCCCAAGAAATTGTGTCGGGAATCCTAGTTCTGATTTCCGCATATGTACAAGTGCTTAATGAATCAGTAGATCTAACAAAAAAGAAAAAAACTATATATAGGATCATACTCATACAACAATGAAATATTATCATCAGAGGCATGGAAGTTAGAATATAATAGTAACATGTTACGAGTAGATAAAGATGTTTGTTGGTTCTGCAGTTCCAAATGTTGTGCTTAATGAATCAGTAGATCTACCGCCTTTATCACTCTCCATGTTGATTCAAAACCCTATGAATATTTACGAATGTTAAATGATCAATCTATTTTTTCATTCAAGCTCTAAACATAATCATACTAATAATTATTCTTGATGTTCGCAATGATCAATATAAGATTGCTTAGTTTCTAATTAATTATTCTTGGTGTATTAAGAATTACAACTTGACAGTGTGGTGAATCATTTTTAATGAACTGGTTATCTTCTTCTCCTTATAATAATTTGTTTAAAAAAGAAATCGCAAACACCCTCCAACTACTTATTTGCTTATTGCTTTTTGAAAAGCCAAAGCTAATTTCAATATGCAATCTCAAACATCCCCTTACCAGATGTCATGAAATAAAGAACTAAATTCCACCAAACTGCAAATTTTCATATAATGTACATGAAATCATGAATACACGAGTAGTCGAGAAAAATTACCACCAGTAGATGGTAGGCAAATCATGGAATCCTTCTTGCAATGGTTCTTTATTTCTCTCTCACACAAACTGCAATATCAATATCAAAATAACGAAAACAATGCACAAATTAAAGCTTGAGACAAATTTCAATCACCCTTTTTCATTGGTATAGAGAAAGATCACCTTTGACCAAGAACTGAAAAAGGTTGGTCAACAACCATCATGATTGATTGATTGATTTTTTTTTAACCATCCTAATTAACCAAAAACTGTACTTAAACCATAAAAGCCTGTTACCTCCAGATAATAAAGAAACACATAAACATCATATGATTTGGAGGGCAATTCAAAGTGCAAAATACTTAGGATTGATTTCCACATCCATGATTGGAATCGACTCATCGCCATCGGTTGTACCATTAATCTTGGAATGACAAACGTCTCCTACCTGCAGATCGTATGACTTGAAAAACTCGCGCCAGCCTGTAGCCATTGTAAGCTGCGAAGACTTCGCACGCTTATGTAAGTTCACCAGCCATATGTGGTTCTTTCGATGGCCCCCTCAACAACAGGCTATGTTGCTTAGAAAGACCATGTGATTGCCAAAGAGAATCGGAATCTTTAAATTTAATTAATGCTAAAGCTCATCAGGAACAACCAAACGAAGATGGAGGAGTTTCAATGCAGAGGAAAAAGAAGCGACGTAATAAGATTAAAAACGAAATCCAATATAAATGCATACCTACAGATCGGCGTACGACCATCAACGGATTGACCGTCGTCTGAAATCATATCGGCGTACGACCACCAACGGATTGACACCGTCGTCTGAAATCATCCAGTAGCATTAACTGAGACGGTGCCGGCATCGCGTGAATAGGAAGCCGAATCAACACAAATGCAGTTACGGCTATCTACATTAATGGCCCTTTTCCAACGCCAAAGGCCCATTTACGCAGCCCATTGCAGCCCAAAAGAGATGTTGAATGCCACGTCAGAATCTCCCCCCCTCTAATTAGGCAGGATTTCAAAATTAGTGTCTAATTAAGCATGCCACATAGGATAGGTAGGATTCTAAGTTAAAGAAGATATAGATTCATAACTCAACTATGAATTAGGACGGATGAATTACAGCCGTGAGATCTAATAGATTAACATATAATTGATGGCTACAGTTTGTTATCCCATTATTACATAAATATAAATTCTCACAATAGTCTTTCCTTACACATAGATACATTCATATATATATATATATATATATATATATATATATATATATATATATATATATATATATATATATATATATATATATATATATATATGTGTGTGTGTGTGTGTATGTGTATACATACATATATATATGGCAAGGTTAATTTAAAGATTGTTTTTATTGCAAGTATCTTGAGATTAGTTTGTGATCATTGATTATAATAAGCAAAGGTTAATATTAATTGTGGTAAAAATGTAATTAATTAAAAATACATTCATCATTTTTAATTTTCTAATATCTTAGAGGAGTATTTTAAATTGTCTAAATAAAGGGAATACCAACTTACCCTTACTTGCTTAAAACTAAAATATCTAATAAATGCAACACTATTAAAATGCAAAAAAAAAACTAAATTAACAAGATTTTTATGCTCCTTGCTAAAAAGTTCATTTTTGCTAGGTTCTATGCATATGTGCATCATATTACTAGGTTTTTGCTCCAGCACATGTGCACCACAAGTGTAGGTGCATATATATGTGCATGTTCTCTGGCTTTTGCTCAAGTGCATGTGCACCTATGTGCATTAAGATGCACTGAACCTAGATCATAACTAAGCCTTAGACGATTGTCGAATCGGAGAGAGAAATGAGAACGAAGACGGTGGCGGGCCAGGTTATGAAAAATCTATAACTATAAATTATTTCACCGTAAACTTTTTTATCAAATAAATAAATAATCAAATATTAAATTTTAAATAAATAATCAAGTTATGAAATGTAAGACATAACATGAATTATGATTAGTAAATAACTAATAAATTTTCTAAATCAAATAGTAAATATGATTAATGCACCTTTTAAAAACTTTAAGCTAATTGATATTGTTACCTACCATGATCACGTACGGTGATCACCAGCATACATTTACAATATTATTATTTTGTAAATGATGTCTATGCCCTTCTAATCAAAATACATGTAATTAATTGATTAGTCCAATATGGTTTGCTAAGTAATATTCTATATCGAAAAAAATATAATTTTATTATGTGTTTAATAATAGTTCAAAATTACTCCACTTATAAACAATAAATTTTGAATTTGATCGAAGCCTAAACTTGCACTATTCCTTACCAATTAGCATCTTGTCAACGGTTAGTAATGATTTTTGTTTTTATTTTTTTGTTACTGGTCATAAAAAGATATTTGATTGGATCTACTAACTACACTTGATCTTATAAAAATACTCTCATAAAACCTTAAATATATGATTTCTTTTAACGATTTTATATTTAATGTTCCTTAATCATATGTATCCATAATCATACAATAAAATTTTATATTTGGGAAGAGGATTAAGCTTCTAACAAGTTATAATGAAACATGATATATCAGTCTATTATAGATATGTATGTGGATTTCTTATCGTAAAATAAGAATGAGTCATTTTACATAACATTTTACAGAATATGAAAAGTAACATTTTATTACAATTTTATTAGAGAGTTGATCCGTACATAACAGTTTTTAGTCATACATAACAAGATACAAAAAGTTAATACACATGGTACAAGTTGATGATGCATTAAGTTGTTGTGTATGGCTAATTTTGTTATGTAAGAATCACTTTCCATTTTATTACAATACGAGAAAATCTTGATATTTAAAAAGATGAAGGACACGTGGACATGGTAGTTATCAAAAGGGTCATACTATATGGACCCCCTATAATTCTGGTTAACCCCCTAATCAATACAAATTAGGTCAAATTTAATTTTATTGGTTGATTTAAAAGCTTTTGCAGTCTTCTGTCCAATAGAATTACATGCATTTATCTTAATTTAACAGCTTTTTTAGAATTCCTCAGGTTCAATAGTCAGAAGTTTGCATACTGAAAATGTTTAAGCTTTTCAGAATACCTCAGCTTTTTCAGATGACTCAAAATAGTCAAAGCTTTGAAAGTTTAAAAAAATTAATTACACAACCAACTTAATCTTTATTTAAAGACTATAATTTCATACATATATATATATATATATATATATATATATATATAAACAAATGTTACCGGGTATAATATACAATAAAGCTATCCAGTATTCATAATACACAAAATTAGGTAACGAAACAAACACTTGGACTCCGTCCACCGTCGTCGCACTCCGACACCGGTGACCAGAAGTCCGCCACTGTGTCGCACTCCGGCAAGCAACGAAACAAACTCTCTGGCAACCAAGATCTACTCCCAAACAATCCGGCAGGCAACGAAACAAACTCTCCGGCAACGAAAGCAACTGCCGTGATGGTGGCCGGTGAATGTGGCCGCTGAAGGTGGCCGCTGAAGGTCGCCGGTGATGGTGGCCGGGAAAAGTGGCTGTGAAGTATGGAGAGGAAGAAAGATTGGGAAGGGATTTGAAATGGTTTTATAGGGAAGAGAAAGATTTTATGGGATAGAGAAATATTTTATGGGGAAGAGAAAAGATTTAATATAGATTTTTTTTTTTAAAATTAATATAAGATTATTTTTTCTTTAAATTAATATACGATTTTTGAAAACTAATTTTTTTAGAAAATTAACTTTTTTTTTTAAAAAACAGAAAACTAAATTTCAAATTTTAATATTTATTTTTATATATTTATAATTTTTATAATTAATAATATTTTAATTTTTTATTTCTTTTGATTTTATATATAGATATGGCTGGTGAAAATGAAGAAATAGTTAAAAGAAATAGTTACTTATATAAATAATTAAAAGAAATAGTTAAAAGACATAATTTAAAAAAAGAAAAACATATAATTCAAGAAGCCATCATTAATTAAAATAATTATTTAAAAAAATAGTAACAAGAAATAATTAAAAAAAAAGAAAAATACATAATTAATAAGGCATCATTTAAATATTTAAAAGAAATAATAACAAGAAATAATTAAAAAAAAGAAAAATATATAATTAAGAAGTCATCATTATTACCTTTTTATATAATTAAAGTTGTCATTATTATCATATGATTAACTTATTTAAAAAATTAAAAAATATTAAAAAGTTTACAATCATTATATAATAATGACATTAATTTTAAGAAATTCATGAAGTAATTATGAGGGGGCCAACTAGAATATGAAGTAATCTAAATTGAAACGTGGAAAGCACGTGCCTTATTTTAATGTGGTTGGAGGCCCACCGGTTCAACATGAATCAACGGCTCACCAATCAGTGTTACGTAATGAGATGAGAGAATCATTTTGGGTGGACTATGTCACAATGGGTGTGGGAGGGTGGAGATATGCATTTAGTTTAGTATAAGTGACAGGCTGTGAGGGTAGCCTTTTCCCATTCTCCTCAATTCTTTAAGATTCCCTTGGTCGGTCTATATCCTTTCACGTATCTAATTTTATTTATCTTTCTATTTATAAATTTAGCATAAGTATTAAAATACGTTCTCATCTCATGATGCGAGGCATCGTTGAATGGAACAAATCCAAAAACCGGCCTATGGGTGTCGAATTTGAATGATGGGGGGTGAGGATCACCCCACCGAAGATCGAAAGAGAGAACACGTGAATGAAAAATAAAAAGCTTAATAAAAAGATGAAAACAAAAATTAGTATATTTCACATATTTGTTGAATAACGAAAACCTTGTGGGTAAAATGTATTACAATAACAACTATATATAGAGTATAAGAGTAGGGTGGAAACTCTAATATGAAATTCTAATGTGAAGCCAAACTATGCTAAAACCTTAATTACATTACGTCTCTAATAACATTACCCTATAACAAATAAAACAATCAAGTAAAAAGAAATAACAGAATGATATAGCTTTTTTTTATAATATTTCTATGGTTGAACTATTGCATCCTTGATCTTACAATGTGTGTCATTCTGGTTTTGATGTAACATGTGTGTATGAATAGTGAAGTATAATCAACAATACTCATATGTTACTTGTTAACATTAGCCTTCTGTTAGAGGAGGAAGGTTATTATGAGAATGAATATTTAAGGGAGAATAAGAGAACAAATCGTACCATTAATTAGATATTGATCTATTGGATCTAACGGTCGTAATCACCCGTCGTAATTTATGGCTGTCGCAGTTCATGGCATATATGGGTTATAAATATAATAAGGGGCAACTGTGAACCATCTAATCAAATTAAATAAAATTTCAATATTAAGTCTCCCATCCTTCTACTATATTGGTAAATATTAATAGAAGAAATAAGGAAAAAAAATTAAATCATTTTATCTTGTATATCAAGCGGTGTGCTTCACAGCAATGTTGTTTTTGGAGGAACAAAATTGTGTTTGTGTCGGAAGAAGATCAAGACAAGGACAAATGTAATGGCATAAGTTGTTACTCAAGCATCATTGTTGCAAATTACAAAAATAGCGTCACAATTTATTATAAAAAGATTAAATGAAATGAAGTAAATAAGATGGGGATGTAGCTCAGATGGTAGAGCGCTCGCTTAGCATGCGAGAGGTACGGGGATCGATACCCCGCATCTCCACCACTTTTTTCAATTGCTTTTCCCTATTTTCTCTTTTCGACCGTGGAGTTTGGGAAATTACATATCTACTCCTTCTTCAACATTCCAGTATAATTCATTTACACAGCTCAGAAAATAGAGATATACTCTGCACGGGAATGGAACAATAAATAAACAAAATAGTTTGTATAGTTTTCAATTTGAATTACCATACATACCATTCATATTATATTATATAACTTTTTTTAAAGATAAATCATAACTGTTTTAATGTAAGTTTACCATATACATTGTTGTCTAGTTGCAGACAATGCAATTCATTTTTTCTGTCTATTTTCCTAAATATAATAAAATTCTACTATATATATATATATGCAAAGGTGGTGGAGACGGTCGGTGGTGAACGATGATAGTAGTTGGCGATGGGTAACAAAGGTGGGTGGCAAAGGCAGCAATCGGGCAGCATAAGTGGCCGATGAAGATCGGTGGGAGTGACTTAATGATAACGATGAGAGATTACAACTAATGGAGATATATATGTTCTTCCTCGACGAGGGCTGTGAGCTAGAACTATGGCGGGTAGAGGTAGCGGAAGTGGAGTAAAGAAATGAAGAGGGCTGTATGGTAATCACTAATCAGGAAGGTTGCCGATGGATGTGGACATGTGGTTGTTAGAAATTTAGACTCAAGTTAAATAATATATATATATATATATATATATATATATATATATATACTAGTGGGGTACCCGCGCGATGCGGCGGCGGCGAACGAAAATTGGTTGTGAGGAGTTTTTTGGTGACTATTGATAAAAAGGACAGAGAAGAGAGTGCAAACAATAATATTCTTTACACATTAACTTAAAAGAAGTATAAGACTATTATTAAAATTTTTAGTGCAACTTATTATTAAAAATTTGAGATGTATGTAAAGAACTAACAATTATAATTCATTAGAATCTAGACAATTGTTTGTAGGAATATGATAAAACGTATCAGGAAGCATCCATGCACCAATATATCCTACAAAAAAATATAGTGGTTATAATATATAGATATTGAGAAAGGATGTATAATAACAAAGTGTTGATAGTACCTTAATCTTCACGCAAAACTTCTTGATACACCACATTTGATGTGTAAACACCGTCATGGTCAAATGCTTTAGTGGGTTTAACCAAGACCTTTGTATTCCCACACGAGGTTCCCCTGGAAAGTGCCACATAAAGTTGGTCATGCGAAAATACTGGTTGTGGTAGATATACGCCGACGTGTGGAATAGTCTGACCCTGAGCTTTGTTGATTGTCATTGCAAAGCTAAGTCTGACAGGAAACTGTTTTCTCTTCAATTTAAATGGGAACATGTCGTCTTCAGATGGACAAAGAGGAATTCTCGGCAAAAATACTATTTTACCAGAATGTTGGCCAATAGCTATCTCTGCATCAATGACGTTTCGTTGAAACCCTCTACATATTAATCTAGTACCATTACATAACCCATTCGAAGGATCAATGTTCCGCAACAATATTATCGGACATCCAATTTTAAGACGAAGTGAATGAGGGGGCAGACCACTAACAGTTAGGGAGTTCAGAAATTCCACTGGGTAGAAGTTATTCTTATCATCTTCTGCTTGGTCAAAACTGTAGTAGATTTTTTCCTCTCCACCAAAACGGTCAATCGACTTATCATTAATCTCATCAACATTGTCATTTTTAGTTGATAATATTGCCCTAGAAATGATGAAATTAGAACAATTTCCATTTAATTCCATAGATGGAAAGATCGCATCGATCAGAGCATCTACCGACTTAACTTTATCAGTGTACCGGATAGTCATATCGTCAGGTATGCGAATATGGGTGTTTTCAATCACTTCTTCATTCCCATCACCGACTCGCAATAGAAAATCAGAAAACCAAGGATCGGTTCTTGCTCTCATATTAATAGTTAACCGCATTTTCTTAATTATAGACCATAATGGTGACATCCGTAAACTGGAATCTACGATCTGTGCTCGAGTGCCCCGTCTCACGACCGGCAACACCTGCCTAAAATCTCCTCCTAAAATCATTATTTTCCCACCAAATGGAAGGGTCACCCCAGTTAGGTCTTGCATTGTGCGATCGACTGCCTCTATCGCTTGCCTCTTAGCCATTGATGCTTCATCCCATATGATTATTTTTGCATCTCGAAGGAGGTGAGCAGCTCCGCTTTGTTTTTTGATGTTGCATACCGAGTTGTTGTTAAGATTAATGGGAATCTTAAATCGGGAGTGAGCTGTTCTCCCCCCCGGCATGTTATTCGCTGCAACGCCTGACGAAGCAGTTGCAAGTGCAATAAAACCACGAGATCGAACCTCCGCAAGTAATGCTTTATAGAGAAATGTTTTTCCAGTTCCACCAGGACCATCTATGAAAAACACACCTGAAAGATCATTATCTACATGTCTCATGATTTCATCATATGCGAGTTTTTGATCGATATTAAGAGAGTTACGAGCCTGCATGTGCTCGTCTTCAACAACAATGGAGTACTCCTCCTGTAGCTCACGAAAACCACCACCGTGCATATTGATATCTCTGCTTACAGTTGGAAGATCAAAATCATCAAGACTCTTACCCATAGATTGGAGAAAGACTTTGATGTTGGTAAGAACCATACTTCGAATTGCATCAACACTTTCATATTGTCGCCTATAATCCTCAGAAAGGGCATCATAATGGTCATCCCATAACTTGCGAACATCACCTGGCTCACAATAAATTAATATTGTTGCAAATAACATCCTAAGAGCATTGGGAAATTGAAACAGTGAGGCTTCTGTAAGACATTGTGATAAACTATCATCAGACTCTATTAATCCTCTCAAAAGAGCTGATTTTCGAAATGTTAACTGCCTCACACCATTTGCCTTGTATAGATCTTCATAACTTTGAGGCCCGGTAACATGTATCAAAAGTAGACGTAGGTAGTATCTTTCTCCTTCGGCTGGATTAGCAGACACCAATCTCCCTCTCATGGCTCCTTTTTGTCGGGGATTCCAACTACGTGAACTCGCATTCCATGTGAAATGTTTTGGAAAATCTTTGTACAAATATTGTCTCGCACTCACATCTATTTTATTCCTTTCAAAAAAAGCCGTTAGCATTGATCTTTTGTCTCTCTCTCTATCAACAATATTTATCATTACATCGTTATCTCTGAACTTCACTAATCGTTGATTTGGGAGATGAAGCAGCAAGGACATCACAAAAGGATGTATTTGAGACAATGTAAAACTAAAAATCCTCCACATTGCCTCAGGTGGCGAGATATAACGCGCATCTTGAAATTTTTTTATCTCATTGATTATGACGTTTTCTCCATCTGGGTCGATATGGATAACTTGTTTGTCATGACCCTTGTACACATACTTGAACACATACTTCACTGATACTATACTCGAGCAAACCTCAACATTGATGTGACAATTGTACATCATTAGCAATTTTGGGTTATACGGGACCACCCATCTGTTATCCAAAGTTTTTCCACGTACATTCACTTTCATTCCATTATCTCTTCTTCGATACAACGGATATGAGTCATCTCCCTGTGTCGTAGTCTCGTTGAACTGCTTAGGAAATCTAAAACGGCATTTTTTGGGTTCACCCTGCATACATGGACTGGATTCTCGTAAATTTCCACATGGGCCATGCATCATGTGCGTGAGAACAAGCTCATGCAACTTGGGATATTTGACAGGGTGAGGAATTTCAGCGCTCACAATTTTATCATAATGATCAGGATTAGTCATCTTGTGTTCTGGTCTCATTATCAAGAGGAAATGGGCATGTGGCAAACCACGTTTTTGAAACTCGATGACATAAACATACGCCTCGACCACACCGAGTATATGCTTCTTGAATAGTTGGTCCTTGAGGTCCTCCAGTTTTGCACGAAAAACTCTTGCAACCAGATCAGGTCGATCTTGTGATGTCTGACCGGGCAACAGGTCATCGACAATTTCGGGCCACTTTGGATTGCACGTCATAGTAAGAAAGATATCAGGTTTTCCATCATCTTGAACTAAGGCCATTGCATCAAGGAACCTTCTTCTCATATCACGTGGCCCTCCGATGAAAGATGCAGGCAACACAACCCTCTGACCAACTCTATTTGGGTGTACCTCACCAGCATTAACACAATCCACAATCCCTTGGTACAATTCTGATCGAATCTTTGCTTGGTTTTGTGCACAAAAAACCAGACGCGAAGTTTCTATCTTGATGTATGTACCCACCACAAATTGTTGTAGCAATCTCCCCCCTAATAAAATCAAATTGTCATTTGATCGTATTTGGAATTTGTAGCAGTAGTACTCTCGCATGGTTACAGTCTTCCTACCCCTGGTAGTGTCAGGTTCTGCATGACGTTGATGGTTTAGAAAGAATATGATTTTACTACATGTATAAGTACTCAACTATTAATTTTTTAAAAGGAATAATTTGCGATAGGGATAACGTTCAGACCTCTTGAATCCTCGTCGTTGTTTTCATCATCATTGATAATATCATTGATAGAAACACCATCCCTTGGTATTTTCGGATGCCATCCAGGTACGCCATTAGGAAAAAATAGAGGATACGACAATGGATCATAACAAGCATAATAAGGTTGAATTTGTTGGCTATAATCCGACCTTCCATAGACAACAATACTTCTCCTGTATGCTGTGATGTTATCATTACCTTCAACCCATATGCCAGCAACCTACATGTTGGTACAAATAAATATGACGTATAACATTTATTACTTATATAACGTATTTCAAATAAAATTATGTATACTAAATACTATTTGTCAGACCTCCGATGTGGTAGGACGGTTGTACACCCTTTGGTCAAGTTCCACTGATGCATTCAAGGTAACTCTATAGTTGTCAAGGGGTCCAAGCTCAGAAAGACTTCGAAAAGTTCTAACATATGGATTTGTAGAAAGAACATATCTCAACTGTTGAACAATGTTCTTATCTAGATTGGGCCATTGAAGCCTATAATCATATTCGGACTCGGCATCATAAAAGTACAACTGTAAGTAACGTGGCTGACCATCCCTCGGAACTAACTGGTCGATTCTATGATAAATTCCACCTTGCACGCGAAAAGTATATACTCCAGAGGACATATTGTTCATTGTACTATCTAAAGAGACACCCATTGACGTGAATGAGAAGTTCGTGTTGTATGCACGTATGTTATTTCTGAATAGTTTCCCTAAGTCATCTTGGGTGGTAAAGAGATTCTTTAGTTCTTGAGGAACGGGCGAGTTCGCCAACTTTGTCTTACCGCTCATGCAACAAAAAGTAGGGAACTCGAATTTTATTCGTTTTGCTCCACACTTCAAACAAGGGTTCTGCTTTTTTAATACACGATGTTCTCTAGGAATACCTTCGTAAACATAATCATATGGATCGTCATGCGTCATTTCATATTGGATAGATGGACCGACATTGGCTTCACCACAACCTCTTACACCTAATCCATTTAAAAGTAAATAACTATGTTAGGTATCTTTTTATACACATAAGTTTTCATATTGTAGATAACGATCGTAAACTAAAATATCAAGGATATAATTATTTTTAATATATTGTTTTAATAGAAAACTAACTTGTTGATGCTTGACCATAGATTTCATCAAATAAAGGCTGTGGTATACCGGTATGACTTATGATGCCTAAATTAGAAAGCAGTTGATTAACAAATTTAGTAGAATATGTAATCGTAAATTCATAAAACAATAGTAAACTTTAGTTATTTACCATTGCAACTTTCATCTGTCAAGTCCGTTGGAGACGCTGTAAACTTGTGTGTACTTGTAACACTGAGCACGTTAGCATTCTTTCCTGGACAAGCCATTTTTTTCAATTCCTTTCTTCTTTCATAATATTTTCGATTATAATTCCTTTTATTCTGAGAAGATATATTTCCACTAACATTGGTTTCTTGAAGATGGTTTGTTTGACATGGTGAAACGTTTTCTTTGTTACAAGCGTTCCCAAAGACTATCCCATCCTGTGCACTTAAAGTTATTTCCGTTATTCTGCTATTATTCAATTCATATGCTGAGTTATTTCTCGGAGCCCTCAACATTCCTAATGATACTCTTGTTGATGCTTCTAAGCTGACATTATTCGTCTCCTTTCCAATGATATTTGTCGGGAGTGTAATACATCGACTACTTCCTTCACCGGTTGTTATATGCCTTCTTCTTTTAATCTCTCTTTGCCGTTCATAGTATTCTTTATTTTGATTGTTTTTTATTTCTACATAAATATTTTCATATTGAAATAATATTAAATAACACATTAAAAACAATCTCAAATATATACATACATATATTTTATACGACATACCTTTGTATATATCCATAGAAACTTGAGAGATGCCAGACTTCATACTTTGTGTCGTTTGATTGTTCTGCTTTCTTCGTTCGTAATATGTTTTATTATACTCTTTACGTTTTTCTGTTAGAATGAACCTCATCTTATTTGCACTCAATATAATAAATACAAGATTGTATTTTTTAAAAATATATTGATATAAAAGACATACCTTTTTGCCGAAGTAAATCAAGTTGAACTACGTCGTCATTTCCAACATCACATCCGGCCATTTCATACTAAAGAAAATAAAACCAATATATGTAGTGATGTCTTAATATTGTGTAAAACAAAAGCGATCTATAGTTTAGTCGATGTTTTAATATCAGTTTTGACGTTTTCGTAAATTAATGTAATGTACTTGAGATAATTATGTTTTTAATATAGTGGAATTGTTCTTTTATACTTTTTAAAAGGATATAAAGTAATTGATTTGTATTTGTGTGTATTGGTAATTTGAATTAGTTAGTTAGGATGTGTGATGCAACTTATTTTATTTGAGGTTAGGAGCGTGCGTGATTTATTTAATTCGAGGTTCAATTTGGTTATGATTTTCGTGATAATCAATAGAAAACTTTAATGCGTAACAAAAATTAAAAAAATTGTAAAGAACTATTAAATTAGAAAAACATATGATAGATAACACGAAACTTATATCATAAATTCAAAAAAAAAATATAAAAAACGCAGATTCGTTGTTCCATCATCAACTCAATAGAATTAAGAAACATTCTTTTATATCTAAATATGTAGTAGACGCAGGTCTTCCATTATCTTCATCTCCTGTTCAAACCTTATGTTGCTCAAATCCGTGCAGATCAAAATATTTTCTGAAATATCAAATACGTAGAACCTCAATTACGGAGAAAATATAATAATCGTTAAACATTAAAATTAAAAAATATAAATACTTACTTCCGCTTGTATGGACAAGCTTTACTTTGTTGACAAAGACAACATTTTTATCTCTTATTCCTCGAGCTAACGGTATCGGAAGATAACGCTGAAATTCATATAGCCTCATTGAAATTTCTTGACCCCTATTAATAATTTGATTGTAATTAGTAATAATATTAATATTTGTCGTGTAGTGTGTGTGCGTCTATATATACACATATACTTACATTGAATCCTTCAATATTATTTCTAGAAAGCTTGGAAGATGCTTATTCCATGGCTGATTAAAAATTTTAAATTCGCTTCCCACGACTTGTCCAAGAACATCTAAAATATGTTTTTAAAACAATCATTTAAAGTAATAAATACTTATTTAAAAATGAAATATTAAAATGAAAAAAAATATATATACCGATCAACATTCTTCTCTTGGTTTTATCATTTGCCAACAATTGAAACGAAGGTGGTCTAGGAAAAATTGGAAGCTCCATTTTATTGTCTACAAACTCCAATTGAGAGACTTTGGTTTTTTTAGTAATCCAAAGCATCCATTCAGCCCGATGGATTGAGTATCCTTCGTATCGTGGGAAATCATCACAGCCAAGCGCGAGGAACTCAAAACGATCGATCGAAAACATAACTCCATCTAGATTAAGCGCCCCATACCGTTGAGCCATATCGGGAGAGACAACAGCTACAGCTCTATCTCGCTAATATACATAACTTTGAATGAAATAAAAACCATTTATATAACTTGAATTTATTTAGAATATATAATGAAATTTATAATACTTACATTTCTATCGAGTAAAAACAAATACAATTTGTTTTCCTTATTGTCTTTGTAGATCGAATAGACTCTCACGGCATCTATATTGAATAAGCCATGACGTGGTTCGAATTGAGAAAACACCTTATAATGATTTGGATTTTGTAACTACTCAAAAAAATAAAGAAAATAACTCATTAGCATCCCTAAAATGTAAAACAACAATTTTAATGAAAGATGAGGCTAGAAAGGTGTTTGGTGATAATAAAGGGTAATTTTATTTATTACACTTGAGATTTGTAAGTTTCAGATCTAATTATGGTTCCTATTTTTATAAATTTTTTTGAACAACAACAAGGGAAAGCTATGACATGAGCTTCGGCATGGCCATCACTCACGCTTAGCAAACCCAAATATATCAATAAAAATACTTTAAGCAAGGTGCCTCCAGCATATGAGTTACAATACAATTAGAAAAGAGATAATGAGTTACAACACCACATGGACCAATTCAATAAATTACATTTGGCTCCTATTTTTATAACTATAATTTTATTTAATATATTAAATAAAAATAAAAAAACATAAAATTTTAATTTTATTTAATAGGGTACGTATTCGTTCAAGAAAACCTTGTAAGCATAAAAAGGCAACACATTTGCAGCCATGAAATCTATTAAAAACAGATTAATTAACCTAAACAAGTGCAGGCGAGAGACAATCACATAGTTTACTTGAATAAATATTATAATTTTCCTATTTTATAATTTTATTAAATATATTAAATTTTAATTTAAAATAAAAATATAAAACTTAAAGATAAAACCCTAATGGCCGCTATTCTAGTAGCCCTCTTTCTCCTCTCGACCGAATACGTTACCCTCCCTTCCGACCCTTCGTAAATCGCCGCCTCCCGTCGGTCTATTCATCCTCGCATTAGTCTAACTGAGCTGCCTGCCACCGTTGGATCATCGCCGGACTTGTTTGTGGGTGGACGGAATCCCAGTACAACATGTCTTTTGCCTTAGATCGTCCACCAGATCCTCAAAAAGTCGCAGATCTAGCTTAATAATCCAGTGAAAAGAAGTGTTCTCCTATAAATCTGCTTTTGTGTAATAAATATTTATTTTCTTATTGTAGAGATACACAGTTGTGTGAGTGTCTTCCCAAGAGCCTAGATCGTCTCTCCATCTCCAGTATGCAGATTGATATATTGTTCCCTAGCTAGTCTTTTACTAATTATTAGGTTTCTAAATTTTGTCTGAATCTTAATTCTTATTTGATATTGTTTATTCAGTAGCAGATCGATCTATTAATGGCTTCAAATCAGAAAACTCGCTTGTTTGATGTTGTCGCCGGGCACAATAAAAATGACGATTGCTGGCATATCATCTCCGGAAAGGTACGATTCTATCTATTGAGTCTGGTTTTGCACATTTGAGGTGATCTCCATATTAATTTAATGTTTCTTCCTTATTTGTTAGTATACGCATATTTTGGTTTATGTATTGGATTCTGGACAAAAGAATAATTGCTTTTATGAGAGATGAGCATTATCGTTTCTTCTGATGTTCTTCCTGTTGCTGCTATTGGGTTACCATTAAAGAAGATTGAAAGATTGGTTCAATGTTGCTTCTGTTTGTTAATGGCTTAACTAATATTTTTGGTTTAAAAAATGCTTACTGATTTTCATGAGTTGGGTGTTTATGCCTAAGAGAGATAAAAACTAAGATTATTAGTTTAATGAATAAACTTTGTTTATGATTTGGGTTATTGTAATCATCTTTTGAAATTTAATTCTTTTAGTGTATTTAAGTTAAGCATCTTATTTTGGCATGTCAAAATTCTCACTTTTGTTCCTCTTCTACAAGTTCCCACATATAATTTTTTGTATTACTTATTTAGAACATGATACGGATTTTTTTTTTATTTTGAACTACTATTATATGGAAGAAGTAGTTGCTATATAATTAAATGGGGCTACATTCTTATTTTCGGGTTATGTTGGTTAAATAAGCTAATGTTTATCACGAATTTCATTTTGTGGCTGAAAGTCAAGTATGTATACCTAAAAGTTCATTTTTTTTATTTTCAATCACGATTTCATGAAAATCTTGTGTGTGTGTTTTTCTGGATTTGATGTTCATAGTTTGAATCTATTTCGTGAAAATGATTTAGAGTCTTAAACACAGTTTTACCTGGGATATCTTATTCGAGGTTATGCTTTCAAGGGAGATGATTTGTGTTATCTTAATCATATTTTGAAGTCAATTTATTTTAGTACCTTCAAGTTATCATCTGTTAGTTCCTTATTTATAGCTTTTATTTTTGCCTTTCACTTAAATTTTACCTGTTTAACCCAGTACTATTAGATTATTTAATTCTGCCAAAAAACTGACAATCATCTATATTATTTGTAGTACAATGTGCTGTATATTTTTTTGTTGAAGTTATTGGATAGTAAAACAATATGTTATTGTCGGCAAGATCTATTAGCTAGAAGTCTAAAACTTAATAAGAAAAAATTTGGTATTTCATATTAAAGAACTAACTTATACAACTATTCGTTTGCATGAACTTTGATGCAATTAAATTTTTCAGTGAATCGATCTCCTTTTAGTATAAGAGTAACATAAGTCAATCTCGCAAGGTATGATTATAGAGATTAGAGAAAGTAAGATATAAATAGTTATACTTTTATATTCTTTTTTTTGTTACTTGTTTGCAATATTAGTTTTGTTTTCAGAATAATATAATTTGGAAAATAAACTAATGGATTTAATTTATTCATAACAATCCAATCATTATTGAAATGGCGTTCATGTGCCAAAATTACAATCATTACAATCATAATCATAAAGGACATAAATAAAAGGAACATAAATTGTTCTAATCTTCATCGGTTTCATCGATAAGCCGGTAAACTTTATTGCGGCTAAAAATCGATATTTGATTTATTTTCTTTCTTTTGACATTTTCCATCAATAATGTTTCATCATCATCAGAGCTGTCGATGTTGATTACATCATCCCACTTCCAAGTGTTCAAATTGTCTTCCCTTGTTCTTTTATTTGAATTCTGTTCAAAACAATATATTAAATATTAGTTGTTATTTTATATTTAAATTACATATTTTGATTGTGTTGTTTGAGTAAAGATATTTTATTTGTATGTGAAGACACTTTGATTTTTATGATATTATAGATTGCATGACAACCCTGCTTTTTTAATTTTAACCAAGATTTTTAGTTTTTGTTTCATGATGGATTAAAAATTTGTATGCTAAAAGAAAGACACAAATCTACATGTTATTTTGTCAAACTTAGAATAATGTTTAAGGTTTATGTAATCATGGATGTCATGTATTTTGACTATATTACTTGCACTTCATTTATCTAATGCAGAAACATATTGTCTGAAATAAAAATCGGAATGCTAAAAAATACAAGAACTCGTGTTACCTCATTCGGGTCTGGTGTGTCATTGGTGTTAATGATCACAGGAGCATTGAAGGTATTCATTTCGATGGCCATAAAAGCATTGTCATCCTCAATTTCCATTTCCTATATACATATTTTTAAAAGTGCATGTTAGTCATTATCTAACTTAGTAGATTTGCATGTTAGTCATTATCTAACCTTACATGTTCTAGCACACAATATTTTTTAGTTCTTGAATTCCCAAGTTAAACTTCCATCATTTGTGATTTATTTATATATAATGAACTTTTTAAGTTGGTGGTACCAGGTCACTTTATACCACAACTTGCAGAACTCATGGTTCAATTCAACAAGAAAAGGAAGATCTTCAATCTAAAAGGTATTGTTGAAGTGTTACAAAATGAACCCAAATTCATTGTACTTAATTTAAAATGAACTCATTTGACCTTGAATACATATTATTGACAGGAATGACCTTTTCATAAGCAAATTAAACACAATTTAGTATTTAACTGTAAAATATTTATATTGTAAAGCTTACCTCGTTTTGGTTGACAGAATCGACATTCATTGGAGCTTTGTTGGTGTTCATTTCAGTGTTCATAGCTGGTGGAGCTAAGCTCATATTCTCTTGCTGCAAAATTTGTGTTCATGGTGAGTGTTTATAGCTTCAAATATGACAATGACTTCAGTAACAAATCCGTATTTAGTATATAATCTGGAAAATATTTATATTGTAACTGGAAAAAATTCATAAGTATACATTTAGATCGAATACTATATATTGTAACCATTACCTGATTTTGATTGAGATTCATTGGAGCTTTGGTGTTCATATCAGTGTTCATGGTGATAGCTGCTGGGATTTGAAGAAATTGGATTGAGTATTTGATGAAAATGTACTGCAATGGACTATGTACGTATATATAATGGTTGCTGGTATTGTGCAGAAAATATATTGTACTGAAATTCGTTGCATAATTTTAGCTTTTAATATCCATAATTTTAGCTGTGTTAATTTCCATAATTTCCTATTCTTAATGTAAACTGTTAATATCTTTTGTTATGGAAAGTTTCCATGAGAAGTATATTTTATTCAAGATGTAGTAACGTATAAAATGGTGACAACTGGCTGGGTTTTGAAGAAAGATAATTTCCTATTTTTAAGGATATTTTGTTATGTAGTAACGTATCTTGAGTTGTGGAAATGAGTAGGGCATTATGAGTATATTTAAAGTTTCCAGCAGTAACGTATCCTGGGCAGGGCATAATAGGAATTTCAAAACACTGAATTTTTAAGAGATTAAGCAAAACCATGTAAATGGTTTATAATGTAGTAGAGATATATATATATATATATATATATACTAGGTTATAATCCCGCATAAATGCGGGCTTCTATTTTAGGTTTTATTTGGTGAATATTTCAGAGCAATTACACCTAAAAGATCTGCAAAGATTTAATCAACAAAATATAGTAATTGAAAACAAAACCTCATACGAACATTCAAATTATTGCCCCTTTCAACGATAGCCCAGAGTGTCTAGTTTTAGAAATTCTGGTTTATTATGTGATGCATAGGTTAGTACCTAAGTTATTCAAAACGTGAGCTATAAGCTCATTGTATCTCATTTTGTTGATAAAGTCTAAATTTTATGCATTCTAATTCGGTTGTATTATCTAACTTCGTTAATGAATGGAAAAAATATTTACAAAATAAAGATGATCAGCTGCCTAAAATATGTTTGGGAAACAATACCAACATCAACAAAATTTCAATATAGCCTGAAAAATTAATCAAAAAACAGTTTTCTTTAGAAACAACAAAGTCCAACAAAAGTCTATACAACATGACCTATATGGTTGATTATTAGATGAATGATTTAATGATTATAAAGAAAACTGCTTGGTGGGTTACCTGAACATATTCTTCCAAGCTTTGAGGTAAACTGTAGTGAATTACCTGTAACCAATGTAATAATATTATTTCAAATCGCAGGCTTACATATAAAGGCAAACAGAGATTTGTACTTACAGCTCCGAATCTATCTGTTGCAGTAATCCACTAAAAACTATCAACGTCAATTTATAAGTCAAATGCTAGACTATTAGGAGGTGTATTGAGCTACCATTACATAAGCATGAGTTGACTTAAGAAAATTACCAAAATGACAAAACTTAATTCCTTCGTCTCCAAAGAATAGGAGTAAAGTCTTCAAACTGGTGAAAGAAACACCTATGCACATAAAGGTAATATTTTGTTCCCATGAGAAACATTTCTTTCACATATGTATCATCTCCATGTGATGCCTCTGATGCCTTTGCATCATTTGCCTCTGAGATCACATACGCCATTTGTACGGTCGCCCAACTATCATCCGACTTGAAGTTGCTCTTAACCTTCAAGAGATCCTTCACCTATATAACAAAAAAAATAGTCAAACTTTATTCTTATTGTAGATCAGAATTCAGAAAGAACATGCAAAGCACGATATTTAATTATTTACAGCTTGCAAAATTCTCTCAGATGCGTATATTAAGATATTTAGATGAGATGATTAATAGTAAAGCATAAAATTGTTGAAGAGTATAGTAGAATTCAAAAGTAGTAAAATATAATGTTTGGTAATGTATATATAAAATTATAAATGTTAAATGTTAAAGATTGTTGTTTTATGTAAGTTAAAATATTTAATTACATATTTTTTTGTATTTAGGTACTTTTATAGTATTCAAAATAATAAGTATGTCATCTGGGTTTTAAATACAGTTCAACCGGTTGGACCCGTGAACCATTATGACGTCTGGTTCATTGACCGGTCCGGTTTTAAAAGTAGTAAAGTTTAATGTTTGGTAATGTATATATAAAATTATAAATTATAAATGTTCAAGATTGTTGTTTTATGTAAGTTAAAATATTTAATTACATATTTTTTGTATTTAGGTATTTTTATAGTATTCAAATTAATAAGTATATCATCCGGTTTTTAAATACAGTTCAACCTGTTGGACCGAACCATTATGACGTCCGGTTCAATGACTGGTCCGGTTTTAAAAACCATGCTCAATTGTCAAACTCATGAGAAGACATATAAGTAGTCAACTTGTTTCATGTGTATCTTTTTGTATTTTTCTATATGGGACAAATGTTAATTTGCTGTAATCAAGTTCCAACACCTAAATCAGCCAAATCATCTAATTGAGTGTCACATCATATTTTAACCTTATCTAACTACATTGTATTTTAAATTTGAAGCTTAACTACACATGCCATATAGGATTTTCAAGTTCTTAAATTATATAGGATATGGACCGATGAACCATTATTACGTCACGTTCAATGACCGGTCCGGTTTTAAAAATCATGCCCAATTGTCAAACTCATGAGAAGACAAATAAATAATCAACTGGTTTCATGATAAATTTTTGTATGAAAAACTCAAGTTTTCAGGGGTATTCTTCTTTTGTGTTTTGTCCAGAACGTAGGATACACACACACACACACACACATATATATATATACACACACACACACACACACACCAATCAGAAAACAGTTAGCTAACTGATTAACCATGTTAACTGCCAAAAAACTAAATTTATTTTAATAAAATAAAAAATTAATTTGGAATTTTCACATAGGTCAAATATTACGGTTTCATCTTGCTTCACCCACTTGAACTTTTTTGAAAACCGGACCAGACCGGCCGGTTAAACCGGTTCAACCGTAATTAAATCCGGTTCAAAAGTAGCGACTAAACCGGGCAACTGTGAACCAGGCGGTTTCATTAAAAGTGAAATAGAACCGCTGAACCGGAGCAACCCGCATCGAACCGTCCTTTACTAAAGCTTTTTAACTAAAATCAAAAGATGATGGGAGACCTAAATATAGGCAAAGAGATCGTTCGGTTTGTTCTTAGAAGCAATGTGGGATCATAAAATATATATATATATATATATATATGGAGATTTCCTTATTTTGTCTTAGCTAGCAATGTGGGATTTGTTTAAAAGCCTAAATGTTTAATTGAGTGCCACATAAGAAATCAAGAATGCATATTTGAGCTTAATTGAATTTTTGGAAGAAAATGACATATGCCAACTCAACTTGGAAGGATCTTGTTTTAGTGTATATATATATATATATATATATATATATATATATATATATATATATATATATATATATATATATATATAAATTGGATCAATAAAGAATCATGTGTTAAACAAAGAACCTAAAAAAACAATCTGGACCATTGAATCATCAAAATTAATGGATGAGATTTAACGATGGCAAAACTGTAATTATGATGTATTAATATAGGAAGAAAATGGTAAATATGAAAAATCCCCCCTCCAACAACCCACGATTTTAAAAAAAAAAAACCACCAAAAACTTTAAATTGTCATAACTTTTTAAGTTTTGTGAATTTAAACAAAAAAATTATACCAATCTTTTAGTTTTTTAATCCTCTTTCAAAAAAGAACACTCTTCCCATATTTTTCTAAATTTTTTTTGAACATGAAATTTTTGTTTGCATTTTGGGCAGTATGTAGAGTTTTGTACTGATTTTGCATTTTGGGTTTGACTGTGTAATTTTGCATTTTAGACTGCATTTTCATTGAATAATGTTGGATTTGCATTTTGCATTTTCATAATTTTTGCATTTTGGAAGCATCTAGATGACCTGCATGTTTATATTTTGCGTTTTTTGGGTTTTTCAGTTTGCATTTAGAATGAACCCAGCTAAAAATGCAAACTTTGCATTTCAAAAAAAAAGTTTCAGAAATATATCAAGCCTGGTCGTGTTTGAAAAATGACGAAAAACTGAATCTAATGATATACATTTTTTGCAAAAATTCTTAAAAACGAATAAGTTATGATCATTTAAAGTTGAGTGGGTTTTTTTTATTTATAAAGTTGATTTTTTCTTTTTTTTTGTTATTTTCCAATTTTGCCCTTAATCAAAGTGCCACGTGTCATTACCAGAATGGTTATTTAAGTTCTATGTTTAAGGGATGTTCTATATATAACCTCACCATATATATATATATATATATATATATATATATATATATATATATATATAGACAAAAGTTCATGCGAGAACCGTTGTTAGCGCGAGAACCGCGAGAACCAATCTAAGCCGTCCAATTTCCCCTCCTTCAATGTCATTGCCCACCCATGAATTCCTCACATGCACTCTGCCACACTCTATCTCTCCACGCTCTCCATCCATGATACTTCCCATCTCCAAGGAACGGCCGAGATTGGTTCTCGCGGTTCTCGCACTAACAACGGTTCTCGCATGAACCCTCCCCTATATTATATATATATATATATATATATATATATATATATATATATATATATATAATGTTTTATATATATTTGAGAAATAGTGTCGATTATAATAGTCGTTGTTTCGGATAAAAGCCTAAAACTTTTGTTTATAGTCGTGACAGGAACCCAAAAATTAGACGAAAACCCAAACAAAAAAAGGTTGGACCGAAGCCCAAAAAAAACAATTTGGGCCGAATCACTTTCGTGCGTTTCATCATTTTATGCGATCCAACCAAAGGTTATGAGTTAATTACTTGGTCTCCGGGGTGTAGGTAAAATAGCTAATTTACTCTTATAAGATCGAAAATTATTGAAATGATCCTTACTATTCAGTTTTGTTACTATCTCAGCAATTGAAATGTTAATTATCTTTTAATATGAGGATATTTAATATCTGCATTTTCAATCATCCCCATTTATTCATAACACTAAGTTATAGTTTCCTACGCCAAGAGTTTCACTGCTTGTTGCTTCCTTAGATGGAACTTATAAATGGGGCGGTTTTAAGCTCAATAGAATACAAATTATTAATTTTGATTTTAGTATTTTTAAAACTAATGGTTTTGATTTCTATCAGTTTCAGTTTGGCTGTTTCGTGTCATTAATGGTTTCGGTTTATAAACCAAACCCACATCTTCTTAACATAAAGGACCCATTTAATTGATCTAATTCTAGTTTTGGGTTTACATTTGTCATGACTAAAAGGTGATTGTAATTCATTATTTTAGTTTAATAAGTAATATGTAGTTTTTCTATAACCATAAGAAATAAACTCTCTACTAAATCTAAAGAAATCTCAAACTGTCACTTAAATAATATGAGCACAACGTCGTGAGTCTCTAAATAACTAATAAACTAGTAATAAACTGGTAATAAACTATTAAAATACATTATTTATAGTTTTATACCATTGTAAAAGTATATAGTGTATTAGATATTTAGTGAGTTCGGTTTCTTATTGGTTTGTTTTGGGTTAAAACTACATCGAACCGAACCCATCGGTTTTGTAAATTCTAAAACCCTCAGTTTTGAAGAGGTTTTGGTTTTATTGGTTTGGTTTTAACGGTTTATGTTTGATTTTTCGGTTTATATGCTCACTTTTAGTCGATTGTATTGGCAGTTAATGCAATCCTGTGAACTATATCAAACCTAGTAAAAGTCCACAAAATAACAAAGAGTCAACATTTTTTAATTATGTAGCTCTTAAAAGTAAGAATGGCAACGGGGTTAGGGGTATCGGAAATCGATCTCCTCATTCCCATCCCCATTCTCCACCCCCAGTCACCATCCCCGTCGGGGAAACGATTGCATCCCCATCCATGTGACATGTCCCCGTCGGGTATTGGAGATACGCACGGGGATTAAGAGATTTTTCTTTGTCTACATAATCGATTTTTTTAAATAGATTGCATTAGAATTTACAAACGAAAGAATTTTCAAATCCAACTTAATCCTTCTAATCGTTTCACGTTAAAATGTAATCAATCAAGTATTATAATAGGTACATAAGATAGATAATGTTCTTGATTAAAGACATAATATATTTACTTAATATTTCAATAATATACATACTGTTATCAATCATATTGATGAATTCTCTAGTATATATTTGTAGAAAAATGCTTCAATTGTAATAAATCCATAGATGATTATGAAAATATTACATAATCATTTCATATTATTTTTTACGTTCTCTATGTTTAATAGATCATATGATATAATCATGTATGTTCAAACAAAAAAACGATCTTATTGATATGCATATAAATGCAAGAATTTTAGTTTTGATACAACTGCATATTCAGATGAGAAACTTGATTTTAAATATATATATATACAACACACACATATATACATATATAAGAGAGGGTTCATTTAAGAAGCACTCTTAATGAGTGTATTTTAAAATGTACATAAGATAGTGTCCTTGATTAAAGATATAATATATTTACTAAATCATTCTATAGATTATTTCTATAATATACTAAGTGTGACATACGCTTTCAGTTTTTACTTGTAAACACACTTACTAGGTTAGCACCAAAAGATTATCAAAGTTTACAAAATATTTGTTCATAATTACACACGTGCTAACAAGTATTCAGAAGATGTGTCAAAATTTATCATTTCGAAACACCAAGAGCTATCCAACTCATCACGGAGCTGGTGCCTTACTCTTGCTAGAACTCGAACCACCTACAAACAACAAAATCAATAAAACGTAAGATTTCGCTTAGTGAACATACTAGCTTAGTAAAACCTCGTAATTTTCATAACGTAAGAGTTACATATGCTTTCAATATAAAGAATTGAATGTTACATTTAGGTACCCTCTACTTGTTATAAATATAAATTACTAGTCTAACATTCCCCCGCAAGTTGAGGGCGGGGAACGACCTGCAACTTGGACCGTAAGAACTGAAATCTCTGAGAAGATAAAGGCTTCGTAAAGACATCCGCAATCTGATCACTCGTAGATATAAATTGAACATTTAGTTGACCTCTTGCTACTTGCTCACGAACAAAATGGAAATCAACTTCGACATGTTTAGTACGAGCATGAAACACGGGATTGGCTGAGAGATAAGTGGCTCCTAGATTGTCACACCAAAGGACAGGAGGAGATGCAACCGAAATACCAAGCTCATGCAAAAGAGCTTTCAACCAAATCAATTCTGCAACAGTATCAACAAGAGCTTTATACTCGGATTCAGTTGAAGACCTTGAAACAGTTTTCTGTTTGCGGGCAGTCCAGGAGACAAGATTTGATCCCAAATAGATGGAAAATCCCCCCGTAGATCGTCTGTCGACTGGGCAGCCAGCCCAATCTGAGTCAGAGTAGGCCTGAACTGGTGTGGTAGTCGAACCTTGCCAATAAGCATCTGTGAAAGCCTGTAGGGAGGAGCCGGACTGGTGACGAATCAATAGACCAAGATCGCGTGTGCCTTTTAAATAGCGCAAGATGCGTTTAACAGCAGACCAATGATTTTCTGTTGGAGCGTGCATGAACTGACATACACGATTCACAGCGAAAGCAATGTCCGGACGGGATAAAGTAGCATATTGTAATGCTCCAACAGTTTGACGATATTTGGTCGGATCTAAAAGAAGAGGACTATCATCAGTATTCAACAGCTGAGAGGTACTCATTGGAGAACTAACTGGTTTGCAGTCAGAGAGACCAGAACGTTGAAGAAGCTCGAGAATATATTTCCGTTGAGACAACACAAGATTTTTCTGATGATGAACAACCTCAATGCCCAAGAAATAATGAAGCTGACCTAGATCTGTGAGGGCAAAAGTGGAGCTCAAACGATTTATAATGTGGTTAATAGTTGTCTGGTTGTTGCCGGTGACTATAATATCGTCGACATAAACAAGAACATAAACAAGAGCACCACCAGAGTTGAAGATAAACAGGGAGGGATCTGTTTTTGATCCTGAAAACCCAAGTTGAAGTAGAGCCATGGATAACCGATGAAATCACGCCCGTGGAGCTTGTTTAAGCCCATAAAGAGACTTGTGCAAAAGGCTAACATGATTCGGTTTAGTGGGATCAATGAAGCCAGGAGGCTGTTTCATGTAAACAGTTTCTTGCAAGTCACCATGTAAAAATGCATTTTTGACATCCAATTGTCGGAGATCCCAGTTATTGGTCACCGCAAGAGACAAAATAACGCGAATGGTGGTTGATTTTACCACAGGACTAAATGTTTCATGATAGTCCACACCCGGCTGTTGATTAAATCCTTTTGCGACAAGACGTGCTTTGTAACGAGTGACATTGCCCTGTGGATCCTTCTTTAACCTGTACACCCACTTACAATCAATCAGGTTAGTATTTTTGACATAGGGAACTAAAGACCATGTCGCATTCTGTTGCAGTGCTTGAAACTCCTCAGTCATGGCAAGACGCCACTCGGGAGAGTTGTTGGCAACGGTAAAAGAAGTGGGTTCGGTAGGAGGATTAGAGGCACGAGTGGAGGTGTAAGCAGATGGATCAAAAGGAGAAGTGCGTTTAGGATTTTGACGGAGGTTAGGGGGCCTAGTCCTAGGTAGAGGTGGAGGAGGTAGGGACGGTGTAGAGTTAGGGAGGTCTGTGGAGATAGGAATGGGAGTCACAGGTGAAGGTGATGGTGAGGTAGAAACCGTAGGCGAGATAGGAGGAGAGTCGGGATGATCAGTGAAGGCCGAGTCAGGAACCACATTTGGAGGTTGTGTAGGAAAAACAGAAATGTAGGGATTAGATGAGAGTGTGGGCGGTTGTGATGGAGAAGAATGAAAAGGGAAAACATGTTCGTTGAAACGAACATGTCTAGCTATGTAGATGCGTTCTGTTTGAGGGTCAAAACAGCAATAGCCATGATGAGTGGGACTATAACCTAGGAAAACACAGGGGGTGGAGCGGAAATCAAGCTTGTGACGGTTATAGGGGCGAAGAAAGGGAAAGCATTGACAGCCAAAAACACGAAGAAACGAGTAATCGGGTTTTCGGTTGTGAACAAGTTGAAAGGGAGATTTGTTGGATGAAGTTCTCGATGGTAAACGGTTTATGAGGTAAACAGCAGTTTCAAAGGCAAACTGCCAGAAACGTTGTGGAAGATGGGATTGGGCAAGAAGAGCAAGGCCAGTTTCCACAACATGACGATGACGACGCTCAACAATTCCATTTTGTTCACTGGTATGAGGACAAGAGCGTCGATGAATGATGCCAAGTTTTGTGAAGAATGGAGTGAGAGAACGAAATTCTCCTCCCCAATCAGTTTGTACATTTTTCAGTTTTGTGTTAAATTGACGTTCAACCATGGTAGTAAAACTTATAAACGTCGAGTAAACATCAGACTTATGTGCAAGAGGATAAAACCATATGTATCGAGAGTAATGATCAACACATAATAGAAAAAATCTATATCCATCAAACGAAATTGAGGAAGCAGGTCCCCAAACATCACAATAAACTAAATCCAAAATTTTATTGCTACGAAAAGTAGAGTTTGGTAATGAAAGCTTAGAAGACTTGCCCAATTGACAAGAAGTACATAGAGAAGAACTAAGTTTGGTAGAAATTGGTAAAGAACAACTAGAAATAATGTAATTAAAAAGACGTTGATGTGGATGGCCGAGCCGTTGATGCCAGATAGTGGAGGAGGCTGTAGTTGCTGTGAAGGCAAGCTTGGTGATGGGCTTGAATTGAGGGAGACGAAGTGAGTATAGCCCGTTATCACTTGGACCCGAAAGGAGGGTAGTGTGTGTAGACTCGTCCTTCACAACAAAAAAGGAAGAATGAAATTCAAAATAAACATCATTGTCACGACAAAAATTTTTAACAGATAAGAGATTCTTTTGAATCTGAGGAACATGAAGAATGTTTGTAAGATTAAACGTTTTGTTTGGTGAAAAGAATTTTGATGAACCAATATAAAAAATGGGAAGAGGATTACCGTCACCAACATGAAGTGAGTCATTACCATGATACGTGTCGGAGTTGTCAAGATTTGACAAATCAGGAGTGACATGACTATTAGCACCCGTGTCAGGAAACCATGTAGCTGCTGATGTAGATCCAGAATCCGAGCAGGTTGCAAAATTGGCTTGAGGGCTGGATCTGTGAGACGTAGCAGACTGATTTGGGCATTGGGATGGCAGATGGCCTATACCGCAACGATTACAATGGCCATATACTGTATTCTGAGTTGATGCCCACTGAAACTGTCGAGTGGGAGGATTATTGTCACGACCACGGTTGTTATAATTACCTCTTGAATTGCCACGGAAGTTTCCCCGGCGATTGTTTCGGTTAGTGGATGGTCGAGAAGCATAATTGGCCTGTGGTTGAGTGTTTTGCGAGCCAATGGGGTTTAATTGATACCCCAGTTGAGAGGCTAAAAGATGTAAACTGCTGAGTTGAGACTGAATGTTTGTGAGATCAGGTAAAGAATTAGATGAAGTACCTGCAGTAGTGGCAGCAGCATACACTTGTGGTGATGTAGCAGTGGGTAAAGCCCCTGATTTGTGAATCATGTAGTCATGATCAGATAAAAGACCATGGAGATCATTAAAAGTGACTGGTGGTTGGCGAGCCAGAAGATTCGATTTTAAGCCATTATATTCGTCTCTCAGACCTGAGATAGTAAGCATTACCAGATCTTTATCCTTCATTGGTTCACCAATATTGGCCAGGGCAGTCGCGTATTCCATTGCACGACTCAGGTAAGTAAGAGGTGTTTCATCACCCTTCATCATTATGCGAAGTAACTGTGTTTTTAATGTATATTCACGAGAGGCAGAGTTTGGTGCATAAGCACGTTCTAATGAAAGCCACAAATCTCTAGAAGTTGTACCTTGAACGTGCTGAAAAGAAGCCTCTGAGATAGTAGATAGAATAATCATTCGAACATGTGCGTCGTTGGAAACCCAACGAGAATAACTATGGTTATCAGTTGTTGCATCTCCTGTGATAATCTTCGCTTCAGGACATACGATGGTGCCATCCACATAGCCAATCAAATGATTTGTGATTAGAAAAGGTTCGAGCATTGCCTTCCAGAACCCGTAGTTAGTAGGAGACAGGGTGAAGGCGAATTTATGGATGTTATGTGCTGTTTTCTCTGCAGCAGTGAAGGCAGCAATAGTTGCCATCGATTATTTGTTGATCGGAAGATGATTGCTGGTGGTGAGAAAAGAGCACTGCCGATTTAGGGTTGGAGGCGGCAGAAGGTTCCTTGGCTCTGATACCAAGTAAAACCTCGTAATTTTCATAACGTAAGAGTTACATATGCTTTCAATATAAAGAATTGAATGTTACATTTAGGTACCCTCTACTTGTTATAAATATAAATTACTAGTCTAACAAGCTTAACTTAAATAATCATATCAATAATACAAAACCCAGGGTTTCTCACTTCCAAGTTGTATCACCTACAAAACTGTAAATCATAATACCATATTGGAGTACAACTACACCACCTGTGTATCTATACTTCATAACACCGTATTAGTATACAGTTACACCACCTTCATAGTTACATACCTTAACACCATATTTTGTGCATAGCTACACCACCTGCATAGCTATACACCATATATGTGCATAGTTATACCACCTGCATAGTTGTGAACCACCATTTTACAATGTATATGCATCAAAGCTATGTAATACAAGCAAAGATATCATGCAATTTACACCATGAATACTTATACACTTACAATACAAGGGAAGCAATAAACTCACTTCGTGACCGAGTAGCTAATTAAATAATGTGTTCTCAAAGTATATAGACACCTCCCTACACCAATGAATAAACTAACTATTACAAACTGTGCAAGCTGTTCTGAAAATAGTCCTACACAGGCCATGTAAACCTACATGGATCGTGTACCCTGTACACTACACGACGGAATTCATGTACACTACTCAAACGAATTCGGTCACTTGGCCTATCGATAAAATCTGCTACACAGGACGTGTACACCTACACCGGCCAGACTACACGGCCTCCCACAATCTACACGGGCAGTGTATTGGACCGACTTTGCATCCTGTGTTCTGCATAGCTGCTGTTCTTGGCCCTTTTTCGACACATAGTCGATTCAAACAATGTAGGGGTGTTTTCCCACACCCAAACACTCTAAAACATCACTTAAAACAATTACGAACACAAACTACATGCTTTGATCTATGATTCAACCATTTGAATTATTTTGATCCATAAAAACATCATAGCTAAACAAACCATTCATTACCTTGATCTATAGAGATTGATATGGTGATGCTAAGATAGTTAAATCTTGTTCTTGATCATATTAACAAGTAAAGTTGGTAGCCTCTAACATGTACGTATGTATGAATGAAAGTGTCTGTGTGTTCCTATGGTTTGAAGAAAAGAGTTTGCTCATATATTCATAAGTATCACATAATGGCAAAAATGGTCGCCTAACTAATTAACTTTTATTTTGACACTTTTAACCCCTCTAATTTAAAAACACTCCAATACTCCATATCTCATAAAAGTACTAATATTATTTAAAACACTTATTTATTTAGGAATTTTGAGCCTTGTGACGTTACAGCATAAAGATTTCTTTATGCGTGCGTATTAATGAAATATTATTTAAATTTCTTTCCAAAAACAGAAATATTATTTAAATTGAAGTGGGAGGGAAGTAATGAGAAACAAATGAACACGCTGCCCCACAGGTTTTCTAATCCAAGAAGCATAAGAACATGCTTTGTGCTTATCGCCATCATTTTCTGCTAAGAGTTTTGTTCACAAATCAAAATCATTATCATACATGCCACCCACAATTATATGCATAATTTTTAATATTTCTCAAAAATTATAATTATTTCTCAAAAGAATATATATCCTTCTACTTTTTCTTCTTACTTCACCCTTCTACTCAGCAGGGGCGGACCCATGAATTTTTTTGACCGGTAGCATCATATAATACGAAAATAAAATTAAATAAAATTGAGGGTCTGGTTCGGGTTTTTTATCGGGTTTCCAGTTAATCGGGTCGGATTAACGAGGTTTCGGCTGTTGTTCTGGTATTTTAGGGCCAAAATTTAGAACAAAACACAATTTATATGAAGTCATGTTAAACTAAAATGATATTTTAAAGGTAAACTAAAGTATTTTAAAGGTATAAATAGAAAGATTAAACTATCTTTTATCATTTTTTTAAAAAGTTTCATTTTTCCTTTGATTTTGGTGGCATCACCGGTTGCACCCCGAACATTTACCGGTAGCACCGTCTCAAAAAATCGAAAATTAACACTACGAACTGAAAAAAGACCTGTGTCTCATGCCCCCTCCCCCTAATACACAGGTCCGCCCCTGCTACTCAGCACAAGATCACATGTGGAATCCATTAATTTTCTTTTCTCAACTCCTCCTTTGATTTTGACATTTGTGTTGATCTTATGAGTAGAAAGGTAAGTAGGAGGAAAAAGTATGAGGATTTACCACCTCTCTTATTTCTCTATAATATATATATATATATATATATATATTATGAATTGAGTTCAAATAAAATAATTATGCTACTAAATGTAAGAAAAAATCTGAAAAGGACGCATGGCAATTACAAGTAAATGGTAAATAAGGTATTATGTATTTATTTCTCCCTCATCCCTAATTCTTGTAGATACCCCTCGTCTCTCTTCTATACCCGTCTCCCACGTTTCTCTTTGGTTTAAACCTAAATTGCACTCTACGACTATAGAAATTGGAACCCACATCTAAAACACCGTAACATGTCCACCACCTTTGTCCACCATAACATGTCCACCGCTGCCTAATCCCTAAGATCGTGAAATCGCCGCCTATGGTTATTGGTATTGAAAACCCTAAAATCATCATGGTGTTGCTATGGAGTTCCCGCTGCCTAATCCACCATCTTTGCCGTCGCTGCGTGAATATACCATCGCCTCTGCCACCAGTATACTCCACCATTGCGACGATTTTTTAGCCGCCCTTGAATCAACCGTCGCCTCTGCATCTCTGGTCACCACTCCAGATCTTCGACAAGGTTTTTGAGATCTATATATTGTTCAACCTGATTTTCATCTTTTTTTCAGTAACATTTTATCTTCATCTTCATTTTGTGATGTATGTATATAGTTGTGCATCCGGTTAATAGTAAGTTTTTTGATGAATATTACTGGTTCGTTATTTTTTGGTTTGATGAATGCTATTCACCTACAATTCTCCGTATGTATGTTGTGTATTTGTTCATCAATTTATTAATTTTGTGTATTTAATTATTTTGTGTTTAATCAATGTAAACCGAAACTAGTTTGATTCATCAATTTGGGAGATAATAAAGACATGTTGTGCATCATTTAATAATTAAATATCTTGTCGTGCATAAGTTATATAAGTGATGATATCTTGTTGTCCATCAATTTATATTTGATGATTCTTTTCGGTACGTGTGCATCAAAATAGTTATAGAGAATATTTTTTTAAAGTAAAGCGGTATGTTTGGAGAATGTGAATAAATTAAAATTTTGTGCCTAAATATCTAGAAACTGAAATTTGTTAAAAAAGTCAATATTACCCTAATCTGCATTTTTTTATAATTAATAGGAAAAAAAACAACTTTTTAAGAACATGTTTAAAAAATTAAATGACTAAAATTCATCCTATTTTTTGTATATTTTTCTCTTTTTAGTAGATCCCTCCAATATATTATAACACTAATGTAGATTTTGTTTTTTTGTTTTTTTACAAGTACTTCTTGTTAATGAAATATATTTGTTTTCTCGTGTTTATAGTATTTGATATAATTTAATTAAGGGTAAATACTATTTAAAAGCATCATGTTGTTTTAAAATTAGTGAGGTACATAACTTTTTTAATATAATGGTTCTTTAACATTGAATATATTGAATTTTATACCTACCGTACTTCAAGTAGGTGATGGCAGAATATTCATGAGATTAAATTATTATTTTTTAAACTAAAAGTATCAATACATTTCTTAATATATCGTAATTAAGAATTTATTATAATTTTTTATTAACTTCTTAAAATCAATTCCTCACTATTTCAATCTCACTAAGATTGATATCTGGAAACATTCAAAGCCTTACTCAAATATGGAAATCAAATGCAAATGAAAGTGAATATGGAAATCGCATCTTCAAACAATAGACCGTTGGATATGTCTGAATTTGGCTATGTGAGTCCATAGCCAATTACTTTATGAATTGAATTAAAACTCTAATTAATATTAGGTTAGTTTATATAATTTTTATTTATATAAGGAAAAGTTTATTTAAAAACAGTTTTTATTACCGAGTATCGAAAAACTAATATTAAACCTTGATTAATTCTCTTGATGTTTTTCATTTTTGATATTTATATTCTTCATATTTCATTCCTACTCAAAGAAATCAAGAATTCCTCTTTTAGCTTTTTTTATTATTTGCAGGTTTAAATTGTATTTAATTATCTGCGTTGTTTTTACTTACTCATTTTTTCTTACAGTGGTATCACTGATTATACACTTAATCGTAAGCCTCCTCAAAAGCCCATAGAAAACCTAAAGACTTCACTCCCTCCCTCCTCACTCTTGTTGAAATAAAACTAATCATATGCCCAAAATCACTCTTTGATCTAATAAAACACAAAACTTCTATAATATATCCCCTTAAAATAAAACTAATACTCCTAAACACCCCATTTCATCTAATAAAACACAAGATTTCTATTATTTGTTGTACATCCACATGATTAAAAATAGCAAGAACAACTAAAGTAAAAAACAAAAGTATAAAAGGAAAATACAAGGAAAAAAAAGAGCTCACTGTTTCATATCAAATTTCACTAATTATTTGATGGTGAAGAAGCCAGAGGTAGCACCTTTGATGTAGCTGGGATTTGATTATTATGCTGAATTCCACAATTTTTGCTCTTACTCCCACCCAAATTTACAAAACAACCATCAATCTCTTTCTTTTTTGCACAAGAATTCACCCCTTTTTCTCCCTCTAATTCCATCAATCTCATCAAAAGCTTCTCCTCTGCATCTCTCAAGAACTTGAGTGTGGGAGGTGGTGAAGATCTCAGTCTATTAATATCAATCTCAAACAAAGGATTCACATTCAATCCATGATGCTTAAATTGAAAACTTTCCAAATTTAGCAAGTGTGATCCATTGAATGGTGGTGAAGCTTGAGGGGTATCAAAGTGAACCAAAAGTTCACTCAAGCTTCTTGTTCTTGAACCCTTTCTACTTCTCTGTGATTCCATATCCTCTTTGGTTTCTTCATTAATGGTGGTCAAAAACCTTGGTGGCCCACAAAGATTATGCTGCCTCATGAGTTCAAGATCCAAACTTTCTCCTTCTGAATCATCTATAACCAGGTCTTCTACCAAACCAATGTCTGGATCTTGATAATTTTCTTGGGTTTTTGTGGGTTCTGAAGAATTAGTGGTTTTCCAGCAGGAAATGTAGGAGGAGAGGTGAGTAGGGGTATAATTGGAAGAACAAGAAGAAAAAGATGATTTTTGGCTTTCAATATCCATTCTTCTTTTCTTCCACCATAAAACATAGTAGAGCTCTGCAGCACAGCCCAAGAGGACACACCCACATACAAAGCTCAGACCAATTTCCAAGCCACTAAAAGTTGCCATTTTTACCCTTTAAGAAATTAAACATCAAAGCTCCAAAGATCTTTTGATGTCTTTTAAGTTTGTAAAGCTAAATTGACTAACCAAACTCCATGAGATGAAGCTAGAAAGAGCAAAAAAGTAGACGGTTCTTGAAATTCTACACAAAAAGACAAGATTTTCTTGAATTGAAGTACTGATTGGGAATTTGGAATTGGAATGGAAGATTCTGCTTTTTAAAGAAATTCAGAATTATCCCTTAATTAAGCCAACTATCTTATATATTTTAAGCTACAAAACTACACAAGAGCCAAGGAAGAGGATGGGTTCTCTCACATGCGGAAAGAAGGCTTAAAAGTTAAAACTATGGCCAGGCAGAAAATTAAGGGCTTAATTACTAAATTTAGAGCAGTGATGCTATATTCACTTGTAAATCACGCACAAGAAGCTGTATTTAGATCCGAAGGGACTTCGTATAAGGAAAAGGATGTTAGGATTTTGATAAGAGACCGAGTTTAATTCTTTACGCATATACATATACAATCGTTTCTACTTTGTCATTATCAAATACTCCATAGACAATTAACAAGAGGAATTATTATTATTATATATATATATATATATATATATATATATATATATATATATATATATAGAGGAGGGTTTCATCGAGAACAAAAAAAAATGCGAGAACTGCGAGAACCGATCTAAACCGTAAAATATCTACCAAACGTCAAGATATTAAATTATGAAAATTATACCAAATATGCTTTTTAACATGACATTCATATTACTATATTTTTTTCAACAAAAAAATTCGTTTTTGCCGGGTTTTTTTTCTATCACTATAAGGTATGTTACATATATGTAATCAGTACTTAACATATATGTAATCAGTACTATAAGGTATGTTACATATATGTAACGAATTTTTTTTTGTTGAAAAAATATAGCAATATGGATGTCATATTAAAGAGCATACTTTTGTCGTTAATTTGGTATAATTTTCATAATTTAATATCTTGGCGTTTGATAGATATTTTAGTTTTAAAAAAATGGGGATCGGTTCTCGCATTTTTTTTGTTCTCGATGGAACTCTCCCCTATATATATATATATATATATATATATATATATATATATATATATATATATATATATATATATATATATATATATTTAATGGATCAACATAGAACCATGTTTTATACATAGAACCTAAATAACCATTTTTAGACTGTTAGATCTTTGATCCAAGGGCTGAGATTTAACAATAAATAAAAATAATAAACTATTTAATTTTGCCATATTTAGAAGCATTCAAGGGCATATTAGGAACATAAAATAATGGGGTCTCTTCTCTCTCTCTAAACTATCGCAACCCACACGTCCAAATCCACCGATGAAGAATTCCGGCCGCTACCTCAGATCGACGCCATCTCTGCCGATTCGCAACCTCAGATCGACGCCATCTCCGCCGCTTTGAAACCTCAGATCGACACCATCTCCGCCGCTTCGCAACCTCAGATCGACACAATCTCCGTCCTAATCTGCTCCAGGGTCCACGCCATCTCCGCAACCGCTTCGCAACCTCAGATCGACGGTGAAGCATATAAATTTCTACAGGTCGACGGTGAAGGAGATCGACATGAAAGCAAGGTAACGTGAAGGATATCAACGTGAAGATCTCTCAATTTCTACATGGTATCTTATCATTTTGCATTTTGTATTTTTGTATTTGGTTTTATTGAAATTGACGCTGAATCTCTTCATCAATTGCAAGGTATTGTCATTTTGCATTTCAGGAATTTTTTCATTGTAGTGTTTTTATAGACTTTTGCATTTTTGGATTGAATAACTAATTTGCATTTTGTATTTTCATTTTGAATCAGATTGTTGAAATGTAATTTGCATTTTGCATTTTCTATTTTCATTTGAATCAGATTGTTGAAATGTAATTTGTATTTTTGCATTTTGGATTTTGAATATGTAATTTGCATTTTGCATTTTTATTTGAATAAGGTTGTTGAAATGCAAATCACAGTTGTGGAAACATATACATGACATGTATCTTCGATTTTTTGCATTTTCGTTTTTTGCATTTTGAAAATGAAACCCAGATGAACATGCAAATTCTGAAACATTTGCATTTTCAAAAATAAAAAAAGTTTCAGAAATATATCAAGCCTAGTCTTGTTTGAAAGATGACGAAAAACGGAATCTAATGATATAATTTGTTTGCTTAAACTATTAAAAACGAAGAAGTTATGATAATTTAAATGTTTGAGTGGGTTGTTTTTTAAAAATTTGTTTGCCTGGAGTTTTGAAGGGGAGGCGCGTGAGGGTGCGGTTTTTTAGTTTATTTTCCATTTTTGCCCTTATTTCATTTTGCCACGTGTCAGCATCTAAGCCTCTAAGGTGGTTCTTTAGGTTATATGTATAAGGGTGGTTCAATGTGTAACCTTACCCTATATATATATATAGAGAGAGAGAGAGAGAAAAAAAATGGATCAATTTAGAACCATTATTTAAACATAGAACCATAGAACCAATCTGGATCATTGAATCATCAAAATCAATGGTTGAGATTAAGGATGGCATAATTGTAATTACCTCCCAACAAACCCACGTTTTTAATTAAAAAATACCCCCAAAACTTTAAATTGTCATAACTTTTTAAGTTTTGTGAATTTTTAAAAAAAAAAATTATACCAATATTTTAGTTTTTTAATCCTCTTTCAATCAAGACCACTCTTGCCATATTTTTCAAATTTTTTTATGAAAATGCAAATTTTGTTTTGCATTTTGGGTTGCATTTTCAGTTAGTTTTTGTTTCCATTTTCAATATTGGTTTCAAAATTTGCATTTTTGGAAGCATATGCATAACTTGCATCTTCGATTTTTGCATTTTCGGTTTTTGTATTTTTGCATTTTCAAATGAAACTCAGGTAAAAATGCAAATTTTGAAAAATTTGCATTTTCAAAAAAAAATAAAGTTTCAGAATTATATCAAGTCTGGTCTTGTTTGAAAGAGGACGAAGAACTGAATCTAACGATATATTTTTTTTGTTAAAATTCTTAAAAACGAATGAATTATGATCATTTAAAGATTGAGGGGGTTTTTTTTTTAAAGTTTGTTGGAAGGGAGGGGGATGTCACGTGTCATCACCTAAAGTGGTTCTTTAGATTCTATGTTTAAGTAAGGTTCTATGTGTAACCTTACCCTATATATATATATATATATATATATATATATATATATATATATATATATATAGACAAAAGCTCATGCGAGAACTGTTGTTAGCGCGAGAACCGCGAGAACCAATCTAAGCCGTCCAATTCCCCCTCCTCCAATGTCATTGCCCACCCATGAATTCCTCACATGCACCCTGCCACACTCTATCCCTCCACGCTCTCCATCCATGATACTTCCCATATTCAAGGAACGACTGAGATTGGTTCTCGCGGTTCTCGCATGAACTCTCCCTATATATATATATATATATATATATATATATATATATATATATATATATATATATATATTTCACAAAACCATTTTATTTCTTTAAAAAAAGGATAAGAGTTGAATTCTAAAATAAATGTTTTAATAGTCGAGTTATCATAAATAGCAGATACGATAACTACACAAGATCAATAGACTGAGCACATTATTAAATTTCGTAGTAAAAGTTTTCGTACTGTTTATTTTACTAATGGTTAAGCTAGCGTAACTTACTTATCATTAACACCTTATAACATTTTTTACTAATTTTTCTATATAACATTTAAATTTTATAAAATAAAAATTAGATCAGTTTTTTTTTCTAACAAATATAAACATAAATCTCACATGAAAATAAAATACTACAATAATTAAATAAAAAACTAAAACTAGTCACGACTACAATAAAAAAATCCTACTCGTAGGAATAAATGAATAATCATATTTTCTCAAACTCGATTATTCTCCTGTCACGCTCCAATGCCCCTTCCATTTATAATATTGATTTGTTGATTAAATTGCTATTGTTGTCGATGATTTTTTTTTAAATTTTTTTGGGGTGTGTGGACTGTGGATGATATTATATATCAACCTTGTAAATATCCTAACCATGGACAAAATAGAAAAACAGCAGCTGGCCTGTTGATTTTTTTGCTTTAAGTGTTCAAGTAGTATATATTCATAATTCATGTGATTTTGAGTTTAATTCTCCTCTCTTGGTGAAGAAAAAAACTTACCCAATCAAACAGCCCAAATATACATGAATATTTTAAACGACATTTTGGGCTTCATAGTATATTTATATTAGACCCATCAGAAGGGCTTAATGATCAACCCAACCTAGAGATGGGCAAAATCGGTCCTGGACCGGTCTTGGACCACAGCCGGTCCGGTCCGGTCCGGTCCGGACCTAGTCGGTCCCGGGCCGGTCCGGTCCTCGGCGGACTGGTCTTCGCGTAAGACCATTTCGATAAATTCGGTCTTCGGGCGGTCCTAGACCACTTCCGGACCGGTCCAAGTCCGGACCGGTCCGACTTCGGTCCTGGACCGGTCCGTTTTTCGTTCGGGTATTTTCCGGTTCGGTTTAGACATTTCCGGATTTTTTTTTAGTTTCGGTTTAAAATTTTTTGGTTTTCGATTCTTTTTTTTTGTTTGAAAAAAAAAGTGACTTGTTAATTTAAAAAAATGGGGTATTTATAGGGAAAATTTCGGTAAAAATTTTTTTTTTTTTTGAAAAACTAGCCGTTGGGACCGGTCTTGGACCGGTTTTTTACCGTTTTTTTCAAAAAATACCCGTTGAACTCTTGGACCGGTTTGGACTGGTTCGGTCCTGGACCGGTCTTGGACCGTTTTGGACCGGTTCGGGTTCTGGACCGGTCTTGGACCGGTTCGGACTGTTTCTCTCACTTTCGGTCTTGGACCGGCTCGACTCTTGCGGTCTTTGTTGGACCGGTCCGGTCGGTCCTCGGGGCCCATGTCTAACCCAACCCATGCTTAGTTGTATAACCTCGTTTGCTATTTTTGTTTCTATATTTACATTTTATGTTTGTTTTCTATGTACCAACTAATAACTTTACAAATTTCAAGATTTAATGTGGTAAATGAATGGTAGATATATATGTGATATAGGTAAAAGTTTATGTGGGACTCATTCTTAGTGCGAGAACCACGAGAACCGATCTAAGCCGTCCAATACCCCCTCCTTCAATGTCATTGCCCACCCATGACACTTCCCATATTCAAGGAACGGCTGAGGTTGGTTCTCGCAGTTTTTACACTAACAACGGTTCTCGAATGAACTCTCCCCATGTGATATATATATTTTGTATGCATATGTATATATTATAGATTCAAGACAAATTTCAGTTAACCTGGTTTTTAACCAAGTGATTCTTGAAATTCTTAACCACTTTATTAAGTTCAACAAAATACTACTATATATTAAATAAGATTAAATAGTTATAAAAATACTATATATAGAAAATTATAGAGATAAAAAAATATTGAGAAGTCGTTGAATGTGAAATTATTTAATTCAATAAATCCTTCTACTATCATGTCAATTGCGAAAACAATAATCGAGAACTGCAAAACTGTTTGTAACACCACTAATGACTCATTGATATAAATATTTTGGTTAATTTTATATTTACCTAACCTTGAATTACATCCGGGTGAGACGTCATTAATTTGCAAGGATTGATTTTCTCAAAATACTCTTCAATTGTTGTCATTAATGAGCGAGTCATTAATGGATCATTAATGAGCCACCAAAATGTTTTAGCTATTGATTAATTTTATCCAATGACTAAAGTTTGATTCTCGTAGTTTTTGTACAAACTCAGTTCTTATTTGAATCATGCACATGTTAATTAATCATCCAAAATGTATAAGAGACTTGTATATCCGTAATGCGTCTTTTATAGCCATTTTGTCAAAGATTCCAATTTTTTTAGAATTATATGATTTCTGGCCTATCAATTTGTTGGGGTTCGTTTAATTTAGAGCAAAATTGTTGGTGGGAAGTCTTGTAAAGGTCATTCATAAGCTCATTTGATCAAACCGATTAACCTTTCTCAAAGGCAGGAAAATTCTTGATAGTAGATGTGGTTAATGAAGATGTTAATTACGCAGGAAAGAACATGTTAAAATTGATGGATTTTAAGGCGCTTTTATAAAACTTATTTATTGTGTGGCTTAAAATTTCCTTATTAATATTATGGGGCATAATGGTTTTAAATAAAAAATGGTGCCACTGGTTAATAGATGTCTTCGTCATCTTCTGTTTATATATGTTCTCATTAATGAATCACGTACAAATGAATTTAAAATGGTACAAATGAATTTAAAATGGAACATGATCGTAGGCATGACGACCCCCTTTCCCCGTTCTTATTCCTTATTGTTGCCGAAGCTCTACAAGTGATGATAGTAGAAGTCTTTTTAAAAGGAATTTTTAGATGGTTTTATAAGAAAAGGTTTATTTGAGAACCGATTTTAATGTAAGTACTGTGAGAACCAGTATTAGTCATTGATTTGAGTGAGTAATGACATTGAATTCCACCTATCAAATCAACGGCTAAGATTGGTTCTTGCAGTTCTCGTAGAAAAACAGTTCTCGTTTGAACACTCCCCTATAGGAACAACAAAGAAAGTCACTCAAAAGGAGAGCTTCGGCTTAGCTATCACTCATCCTCTTAAGCAACGATGTATTAAAAATACTAGAAAGAGTTATTAGCAAGAATGTAGATCATAAACATGGAATTACAAGATCTGGCCCCAAGTCGTCGCCAAAAATATGCATACACTCATAAAGCACTAAAACAGAAACAAAACAGACAAATGAATTAAAAACACCCACTCAGTTCATATTTTGCCAAACGCGGACTTGTTCGATCTGTGATTGATCCAAAAGAACGAGAAGAACCTGATTGTTTCTAACAACTACACTTCTCCCCTTTAATTTGCATATGGCTTCTCTTATCTAGTTACAGGTCTATTTTTAATCTATCAAAATTAACAGACATCTTGAGGTGTTTTTAAGAGGTTTTAGTGCTTAAAACTAATTTAGCCTTAGTATTGTCTTTTTTAGAGTCAAAGTATGTGATTTGAGGCGGAATGGTTTGTATAAAAAGGGTTAATTGTCTACATGATATTATGTCTTTTAAATAAACAAGCTTTTCGTTGGTAGTAATATATATAGAACAGTTATCTAAGTGGTAACTAGTTGTGGACAACTTTAGTAAGAACTTGGTCTTTTGGTAGTAAAGTTCTATTTGTATGTAGTAGAGTTATAGTTATTAAATCGACATTGAGGGCTTTTCCTATCTAGTATTTTTCTCTATTTAAAGCTCCGATGACTATTATTTATCTTCTTGAAGCAAGTTGACGAAGCTTATATGGGGGTCTAATGCTAATGGGAATCGTATTAGTTGAATTAATTGGATACGGTTGTATCATTTAAAGAAACATGTGAACTGAGGTTAAACGTACAGTATATGGCAAAAAAATTGGATCTTTTTCCAAAATCAAAAGGGCATTTTCTAAGTGAAAAAGTAGTGTTATGGAGGAAAATATTAGTTCGTTAGCTTAAACAAAGGTTGAGGTCTTGAAGTTGGAATTTGTTAAAATTTGTCGTAAACTATCGGGTTATAACATATATAAAATTATTCAGATGATAAGAGAAGAATAAAGTATAAGAACTTTATAGAAGATAATATAAATCTTGTTATAACATTTATAAAAATTTGTTTTCTAAAACATTTATAATACTTGTTTTCATAAATCTAAAGTTGATTATTACATGTGCACCAATTTTAAGGTTTGATGTCACGCCTGTGATTAGGTGATCTCAGTTTACAAGAACCAATAAAACTTAAAAGATATAAAAGTCAATGAATGTAAGGAATATTTTGTGAATATTTATACTCTGGATGAGCCAACCCAATGATGAAAAAAACAACAAAAAAAGCAAAACAATTAATAGATTAGTTTAACAACATTCACGATATCCAAGTAAATCAGATTTACTGGTATCATCACTTTAAACCTTTTTTAAAGGTTTATGGATCATTGTATTTTATATCTTATAATGTGTATATAAGGATTGATCGATGTTCAAATTATTTTTACTCTTTTAATAATCTAATTTAATTCTGGTAATGTAAAGTATACGAGTGTATAACTTGTATTAAAAATTGTAAATAATTGATATGATATGTCTGGTTCGTGTAATGAATGATGTACTAATTGTAACATTCTTGATACATTAATGTAACATGTGTATACGAGAGGAAGAGGAGTACACCCAACAACACCCTTTTTCAAAAAATATTTTTACGCACTGTGAGACTTATTTTTTATGAGATGTTATAGATCTTTAGTTTCTATTTATCCTCTTACTTAGTAGATCAAGACTTGTATTGAATTATAAGAGAAGATAAGAAGAAATTTTTAACGAATTTAATACATTATCATATAGTTAATAAAAGGATTAAAGATGCTGATTTAGTAGATGGAAATAAAAGTTTTCATTTTTAAATTTCTAATACATCAACATTAATTAATTAAGAATAAAGTAAGATGGATTGTATTATATTTAGACAAATAGTGTTTAAACCTTCGTAGACAACTTGTATCTATAATCTTATATTTTACTTCTCAAAGTTTAGTGGTGATTTATATTGCGCCATGCTACTGAACTTTGTAATCTTAAACGGAAAATTTCTTAATACTAATAAAAAAAAAGGCTAGTTTTAAAGACTGAGACACGTTATGTACATTTGTGTTATATAACACCATACGATATTTGAAGACGAAACCTATGTAATTTTTAGTTTCTATGAAAAAAACCTTTTATCGTCTGATATCGAAACACAAATAAATAAATATGCACGTGTGACAAACATTTGAGAAGTCAAAAACCGAGAGACTCATAATAACATACGTACAATCATATTTGATTAAACGTATTTCATGTGTCCAATTTCCCATCAGTGAGGACAACTGGATTCTAGATGTTTCCATGACTTATTATTTTCGATTTAGAGCTTTGTAATTTTTATTTTCTAATAATGATATTTTATTGATGTTATGTCATTTTTATTCTATTATTTGTTACATCTTTTATTTTTATACAATTCGTAAAAAACTAATGTTGTTTAATAGTTAAATTTATAATTAAATTTTTCTAAAGGTGAAGAAACATTGAATTAGTTTCAGTTATATATACTATACTGAGTATTTGAGTAAGAGATAGAGAAAGATAGATGTAGAGAAGGTGGGATGGGAGAGAGAATAACATTAGCTTGGGCAACCCAAAGGTGGTACCCGCAAGGGGTAACCTAAAGTGGCATAGCATGTTCCCCTCAACGCAATGGAGAAGTCGAAGACTTCGGGTAATACCATATGCTTGGTCTAATGGATTGCAAATCCAATTATCCAAAGATAAGTCTTCTTTTCACCTAAAGAGCCACCATGTACTCGCTTGATGCAAGGAACATGTATTATTTATTTTCTCTATAGGCTCTTACTATGTTTTTTTAATACACAAAGTGTTCGAAAAGTCTCATACTCTATCTTTGTACTCAGAATATAATGACATATAGAACTCGTTAATTCTCGTTTCTCATTTAAGTTTGTCTTTTAATTCTAATACATGTCGTTATCTAGTGAGTGAAATTGTATATTTGCACCTTGGTACAGAAGTATACCGTGTGATATATTGATTGTGAGTGTGTTGATTGGTAATTAATGTGATACATTGGAATGTAAGAAAGGTGCGGTGCAAAATTTTTGAGCGACAATGATTAATAACACCAAAACCAGCAAGACGCTAAAATACCTATAGAATAAATAAAAAAATCTAATAGAGGATTGTTAAAACCTAGAGGGGGGGTGAATAGGTTATTTTACTTAGTTTACCAATTTTTCACAAATAAAATTTGTAAGTTGTGTATAGAAGATTTTTCTTGAAGTTTATAACACAACAAATATATATATACTTGAAATAAAGAGAGTAAGGGTAGAGAGATATCACCAAGAGTAGACAAGAGATTTATAGTGGTTCATGCAAGTGTTAACAAACTTGCACTACATCCACTCCTTGGCCTCACCCACCAAGAGTTTGCTCCACTAGCTTCTCTCTTTGAAGGTAGAGATAAACCTTTTACACTTCTCTTTTTCACTTGCAAGAATTAACACTTCAAACTTGCAAGTAAGGTAAAGATAACCTTGCTTCACTCTAATTCTATAGGCTAGAGTTGATCCTTACTTCACTCTAATTTGAAAGGATAGAGTTGATCCTTACACTTTTACAAAATATATAGAAAGATGATGTAGTGTTTAAGCTTTGAAAGATTTGTTCTTGGTTGATTCTTGATCTTGAATGATAGATGAATTATCAAAGAATATGAGCTCACAAGATAAGAATATATGTTAAGTGTTTTTGCTGTGCAAGAGGTTACTAAAAAATGAGGTTTGAGTTGGTTTAAATAAGGAAAAAGGTAAAAGTCCAAAAGCTGTCCAGTACCCTCACGGTCGATCCACGGTCGACCGTGGCTAAAACCGTGAGGTACCTGAACTTTCTTGTTCTTTGCAATATAGACGTTGGACTTTATTTAAAACCACACTCAACTCATTTTTACCATAAAAATCAACTGAAAAGTATATGTTCAAAAGGTTGGTTGATCTCATACTCTTAAAGTTTGAATTTAAACACATATATAGAAGTTTGGAAACCAATACACAAAGCATGTTGGAATTTTACCCATTTGGGAGATTCTTTTGCTAATTATGGTGGTGTATTGTTTCAAAGTATGATTGTGTTTGTTATTTGCTTAAAATAGGAAGTCTTAGATTTAATCAACCAACACAATTGAGTTTTATAAAATCTTTGTCATTTTTATAAAGTTTTTTATAAAAATAATTTTATAAAAACATAAACTAATTTAATTATTTTATTTGTAAGCTCATATAATTTGAACTCTTGTTTGTAGATATCTTCGTCATCGGCTTTGAAGATATCATCTTCACTTGTTAAGTACGAGTTCGGTTGACTTGAAGAAGAACACCATTTAAGAGTTGTGAGCTGAGCAGCGACGGTTGATTCACGGTCGACCGTGGTATCGACCGTGAATGTTGATTTATCTTGATTTCTTATTTTCTTGTTGAATTGAAGTCTTCAATTATTTGTTCTTCACTTGATCATTAATTTTAGGTTTGTTGATCTTTAAAGAATGTAGCATATGAACATATGAATACATTTGATAAGCAATAATATTACTTGTTCATATTTTTATCATCATCAAAATAAGGAGTGCATTTCTTAATGTGTGACCATGTATGCACTAACAATGTTATATAATTTGTTATGTTTGTCATAATCATCTAGATACACCATAGTATAGAATAAATAAAAGATATAATAGAGGATGTTATATAATTTGCTATATATGTTCATTATAATCATTTTGATATTATACGGTATATTGTATATAAGAGCTCATGTATGTAACGAATCTCGTGAAGCTCCCGTCACAAGCACCTTAGCTCGTTCCTAGTTATTGCGTTCGATTCTTGATCAGCTTGTGATTCAACGACTCATCATAGTGGTAAGACCATCAGCATCCATCACATGCTAGTTTACACGTCTTTTTGTCTGCCACATAAGCGTCACATCATTTTCTCATCACATCATATAAACCCCTGCATCCATCACATATCCTCACATCTCCTCACATGGTTTAAAAATTAAAAATTAAAAATTAAAAAAAGCCAATACACACTCACACGCGCGACCACCGTCGCTACCGTGACCGTGAGCCTCCCTCTCACGAAGAGGGGCGATGGTTTCACATCTGTGAAGAGCCCCACGAGCACCCTCACAGAACGGATGCTCACAGTCTAACAAGATGGTGGTATTTTTTTGCAATTCATAAAAATTTAAAATATATATAATTGTGTGTAAATTCATTAATAAGAATTATTAATGGGAAGTTAGTGAATGATACTATTACGAAGGTTAGTAAATATGGTGTAGAAATCGTAATAAAAACTAAAAATGATGTGTAGTGAAGAGGTCGGAGGGCATGTGAGTAATTAGTGAAAAGAGATGGATGACAAATGGAGAGTGATGATTCATTAAACTCACCTCCAAAGAGTCACCTCGTCCTCGGTGAGTCGGTGTTTATATATATAAGCTCCATCCCCATCTATCATCATGTCATCTCATCTTCCTTCAATTCCCAATACCCAACCCAACCTCTTCGCTTATTACTCTCTTTTTTCCATTTTTACCCCTACTCCCTTGTCCTTGCCCTCCCTCACTCTCCTTTCTCTTCTCTCTTCTTTCATTCCCAAGATGCCCACCTTGTTGCCTTTTGTAGGGCTACTTTTGTCTTTTCACTCCCCCTCCCTCGGCCATCTCCCCCAATTTAGCCGCTACCCTCCATGTTTTCAGAGATGCTTCTGCACCAAAAAAAACAATATATCACAACCTCCCTACATATATATAACTCAAACGACTATAATATGCAATTCTTTTGAATATTCCAATTATAGAATTTGCATTTTACCACCCTATACTTTCACCTCATGTTTTTTATACTAGCAACCATGTACTGCAACATGTTATCTTTAAACGAACGGCTTATCATTGATATGATTCTTTTCTAGAAAAAACTATTAGCGCTAGCCAAGGTTCTAAATAACGTGAGTTGTGACGTGATGTGTTGATATGGTTATAAAAGGCTCAAGCCTTGAAAGCCATGACGAGGTCACGACGTTTCACACGGTGTGACTTACGGCTAGCTTGTATATAAAATATAATTTTATACAAATAACAGATAAAAAACACATAATCATATATTTATAACATAATTTATCCATCTTTTTATTCAACTTCAATAAATCTAACCATCTTGTTACTAAATAACTATATATACGGTCTATATGGTTCAGTACTTTAACACATAAAAAACACGGCTTATAACGAGTAAATGAAGCGTCGATCAAGCTGGGTCTTATGCCCAAGTCTTGGACTTTGGCGTGACAGCATGGTCAAGCCTCCGAAATGTCGTTGCAATAAATGTCATCGCAAAGAATACCATGCACGAGCTTTTGTGATGAAGCAAATACGACAACTTGTCATCGCCAATGCAAAGATATGTGAAAACTTTTGTCGTCACAAATGAACCTCTTTTCGCAGTGTTGAAGCTGTGACCCCAAAATGGTTCTTGTTTGTTTAGCTTCCTTCGTGTCTACATTGAGGCCTTCCGCTGCAATAATAAATAGAACAACGACTATGCATAGGGACATAGGGTCCTCTTGACGGGCACCCTTTTCGATTCAGCTTTAATTTGGAAGTGGAAGATCCATTGATTAACACCATGGTGTGGCTGCTATGAGACAATTGCAAACCCAGTGTCAACAAAATGCCATACACATATATATTATGACCAAACGTATAATTAACTCTTGAATTTTTCTTAAGAGATGGTGTAATACGTTCTCTTGTGACTAGTTATCAAGAACTTTGGAATATTAAGATATAGGGTGTTATTGGATATACCTTCTTTCTTCATATATCACATGTATCATAGGGTGTGAATACCATTATCCATACTAAGATGTATTAAATGAAGTAAATTACCTTTCCACAAAAACATAGGGGGTAAAGTGGTAATACATAAAAGTACATGGGGTGTATAAATAATACTTGTTTCTCTCTTTCTTTTTCCTTTATAAAAAGAGTTATATTTTTCGTAAAGCCCATGCAAACCAAACAAAGCTAAAGAAATCAAACAGTCTCACTCTCTCTCTCTCTCTCTCTCTCTCTCTCTCTCTCTCTCTCTCTCTCTCGACGATCATGGAAGCAAATAGCAGCAACCCGGAGGTAACAACCACGGTAGCCGGCAAAGAAACCGCAGGCGCCGCAACGCCGCCGTGCAGGTGGAATCCTTCGAAGGAACAGATAAACATGCTGGAGAATTTGTATAAACAAGGAGTAAGAACACCAACGGCCGAACAGATTCAAGAAATCACAAACAAGTTACAAACTTATGGTCACATTGAAGGCAAAAATGTGTTTTATTGGTTTCAAAATCATAAGGCAAGACAAAGGCAGAAGCAAAAACAAGATCATATGTCGTCTTATTATCATCAATATCTGCACCACCACAACCTCAACCACCAGCAGCCAGCGGTCACCTTTCCGATACCCCGTCATCCAAATGGTTCGTATTCTATTAAAATCGTAATTTCGTATATAGTTTGTTTTTTAGTATTATATATATATATATATGTTGTTTATATTTATTATGGTTTACATGATTAAATGGTGAATTTTTATTACTGTTTGCCTTTTCAAGGTCGTATATGCTGCAAGTGTCATAGTACTAGGTAGAGTACATGGCTATCAACAAAGTACGATTTTCAAATCTTAAATCTAATCTAATTAGTTGTTAATATCTTTCTAGGGTACTAAAATTAATCTACATTTACATAGAGTATAAAAGCTGGGGCATTTATTGGTTGTTCATGAAGATTTAATTTAAATATATTTTCTAAATTATAATGGTCCGGGTTTTTATTTTACTAATATATTATATCTTAGTAAATAATTAGAATTTTCATCGGTTAACTTTTATATTATTTGGTATTATTGCTGGAAAGTTTACTAATAAAACATCGATCTAATATATACATTAATATATACATTGGGATCAAAATGTAGTATATAAGTATACATTTCTTATGTCACAAAAAATTCATATGCTGGGTTCTAATATACCAATGGTAAAAAGTAATCGATCAATATATTATCTTACAATCTATATTGATTTCTTAATTTTTATGTATACAAATAACTATACATTTTGATAGTTATTTTTGTACTGGAAAATCTTTATTGCACTAATTAATAGTGTTCTATTGTTTAAAGAGAAACAACATTCGATCACTTAAAAAAATAGGAAGCAGATAAAGATTTCAATGAAATATACAGAAAAACAAACACTAAAGCTAGAACAATAAGCACCCTAAAACTCACCCTCCCATATTAGTCTCGCGCGCACACACACACACACACACACACACACACACATATATATATATATATATATATATATATGAAAAAGTTCATGCGAGAATCATTCTTAAAGGTTAAAATACTTTGATCTTTAACATAATATTACTACCGTTATTAAAAAACCAAATGAATATTGCATGTTATGTTGGTATACCTTTTATAAATAATTATGAATGGTATGTTGATTCTTGTGATTGACCTTAATTTAGATAATATATTTTATATTTAAACATGGTTTTTAGAAAATGTCAAGCATATTAATTATATAATATTTTAATTAAAAGTTACTTTTACAAATCTCGGTTAGAGATTAACCACAAATATGAATACAACATAACATTGTTCAAAAGTGTGTAATTTCTATTGGGTAGTTGCTCTAGCAAATGTAACTTAATTTCAGTATGACATGACTTAACAACAATGTTATCAAACTTGTATTGAAAACGATTTTACACACTTAACTGTGATCAAATAAGACTTGCATACCAATAAAAAGAGATAATGACATACATTATTTTAGAAGTATCTAAAACATTGTATAATTTTTTTTTTTTAAAAAGTATTCTCAACAAGAACAAAACATATCATCCTGATCTGTTGTGTTGAAAATATTAAAGAATTGGAAGTCAAAAGGAACAGTATCCAGTGTCACTGCATGGGGGTTAAACAAAGTAGTACTTGTGAAATATTAAATGTCTGTCACTGTCCCAATCCATCTGTTAGTTGTACTCTAAATGTAATCCAAAGGTTTCTGATTTTTGTTTGTTTATGGGGCTTTGCTCATAAGCTTTGTCAAATTATTTCCACTCTGAATACCAACAACTTTACACATTTTGCCTGACATTTATTGTTTTGTTTTCCAATATTTCTTGTGTACCATGTATCTTCCTTCTATCAACTTCACAATTTGCAATTATTTTTGTGTACCTCCCTACAAACCTACCCCCAAAATAAAACAGAAATCTAATGGTAATTGGAATATATTGTGTGTTTTATTTTATAACAAACTAAGTCAGTTGATCAGGACAAAATGAACCCTGATCACCTTGTGCATGTGTTTCTCACAAGTATATGTGCTAAACAATAGCCAAGGAAAAAATATTTAAGAGTCAAAGATGGCTTGGGTTTACTTATTTTTCAAAACTAAAATTGAGTTTGTTACTGTTATTGACCAAAAAAAAATTCTGCTGGTGATAGTGAAGTTTGATCTGCCTTCAACTCTCATGTCGGTCACTGTTGCAACGGATTGTTGTTTATTTTTATTCGGAAAGACCAACATGATACCGATCAGACTCCACAAGAAAATAATTCTTATCAAGATCTAATGAACAACTGTACAAACTAATGCAAGAACCTAATTCTTATATACTTTAATCAATCACGTAACACAAAGTGTGTCATCTAAGTAATAAAAAAGTAAATTAACTATATTAACTTGTCTACAAAAATAAGATGCTAATGTTATTTGGTTACTGTTGAACCAATTTGATTATCAGTGATAGCATAGTTTAGACTTTTTTTTACCAAGTATAGTACTGTTTCAGTGAGAACTATGCATCAGTCAGTTTCTCTTGATTGATTAATTATTAATATATTATATAAACTGTCCTTATTTTTATTTAATATTTTCTTTTTGTAATATTTCTTCCATCAGTTATATATGGCCAATGCTACGTGCCACAAAGTGACCTAGGGTTCTATACTCACTACCCAAAGATGATAATACCTCCTAGTGCCACATCAATCAAGAGAAGATCACCACGGACTACCGCCAAAACCAAGCTGTCTGCCGGTACCGGAAACCTTGCCGGAGGTAATAATCCGATCAAGTCAAAATTGGTCAACGGAAAGAACTACAGTCATCAAGAAACTTTGGATCTTTTCCCACTTCACCCTACTGGGATATTGCAACAAAAAGAAGAATCGTCTGCAAACAATGTTAACAACGTTTATGCTTATTCGAATGCATGTGCTTCGGGCTCCTCTGATTGTTCGGAAGACCAACTCTATTTTGACTTTTTCTCTAATTAATTGATGGTATTGTTATTATTATTAGTCTATTATAGTTGACATGTGGAAGGTCAAAATCGATCTAAGGCAAATGATTTAACCTAATTTCGAATAACATGCACGCATGCAAATGTTGTTGATTAATTACCTAGTTTGTGTTGGTTTTGTTTTTGTATATTGTAAGTTGGCAAAAACAATTATATATTAATTTAAGTGGGGTTTGGTTATATATATCTCTATATGGTTTAGTATAACGCTTTTATGAGTAGTTTTGGGGAATTTATTTTTAGTTTTCTGTAAAATATCTATGTTTTGTTTTTTTTTTATCTCTTAATTATGTATGTAATCAACCTGCTTTAATCAACTTTTATTTTAGATGCAGTATTTTTTATAATAAGTATCTTGTACTAAAATACGTACAGTAATTAAAACATTAGTAAGATAAATAAATAATATACCAAAGGGCTATAGCTTAATGATACCAAATATATAAGTTATAAAAAAAATAATCGTATTTGTTGGTATGCAAAATCCAAATAATAACATATATTTAAAAAGAATTATTGACAAACACTTGAATTAATAAAATTACTATAAGTGAAAGTAGAAACCTTAATAGAAAAAGGTTAAAGAAAGAATTAAAAAAGAAAGGTGAAATGACAATCGCTATATTGTAAAAAAAACACATAAGTATTAAAAAGAAATAAAGAGTAGAGTTGGTGAGAGTCGAACCCGAACCAACATCGTGACCGATACCTTCTTAAACCACTGGGCCAACTTAATTATTGGTTTAAATTCTGACAGAAAACTATTTATTATTAAGCCTTTTTTTTTCTTGTAAATGTATGGTTATATTTTTTTAAATATATTTATAATTTATAAAAAAAAATAATCGTATTTATTGGTATGCAAAATCCAAATAATAACATATATTTTAAAAAAATTATTGACAAACACTTGAATTAATAAAACAACGGCTTCACTTCACATTTGTCTCTTTGCTGAATTGCTATCGACTAAACATAAGCCCCTTGTTAGGACGAAGATCTTTGCTCAAGAGGAAAAACTTCATTATACGAAATAAGATAACTAACTGGTAGTTATCCGAAGGCAAGTAGTTAAGAACAAAAGTTACTATAAATAAAAGTAGAAACCTTAATAAAAAAAGGCTAGACACGTAACATTAAAGAAAGAATTAAAAAAGAAAGGCGTACAAAATGACAATCGCTATACTGCAAAAAAAAAATTAAGTATTAAAAAGAAATAAAGAGTAGAGTTGGTGGCAGTCGAACCTAAACTAATAGCATGACCAATACCTTATTAAACCACTGGGGCAACTTAATTATTGGTTTAAATTCTGACGGAAAACTATTTATTATTAAAACTTTTTTTTCTTGTAAATATATGGTTATATAATGTTTTTCTACATAAAAGTTCAAGTTAAACGAGTTGGGCCTGTTGGACTAACTTCCCGAAACACTCTGCGATAGGCCCAAGTTGAATTCTTGTTTTTATTTTTATGAAAATATGGTCATTACTTATTAGTCATTGCGTAGAAAAATCTGTTTCCATCAACTCGGGAGGTTAAATCGTGCAAGTCTTCACAACTTTTTTTTTTTTTTACTTTTTTACACAATACAATCTTTAATGCATTTTAATTGTAAAATATTAAGTTACACCACACATTATCAAAACTTAATAGGAAGAAATTTGTATATATTATTATATATTTAACCCTTTAATTACTACCACTTATTCAATTGAGGATATTTTAATTGATTTAAACAAAGTTATTTTTATTTTTAAATAACAAAATATGACAAGTGAAACAACCAAGTAACATTTACACTGTAATAATAAAATTACAAAAGGGGTTATAATGACTAACATCTCTATGCTTTTGTGCTTATTTTAGCAAAAACAATAATGAATTTTTGGTTAATTTATGTTAAACCCCATAATGTACTGTTTTGGCTAGTACTAATTGACTAAAGTAGTGTATTTTTCTTAAAATTCTAGCTTAGAAATCATCTTAACAAATACTTTATATAAATTCATCAACTAACCGTGTTTTGTTTATCATTGTATATAACTAATTTTAAAATTTTAAGAAAAACAGTTAACTTTCATAGTTCCTTTATTGTATGCAAATAATTTTTTATGTATATGTTATTTTGTTATCATTGTTTACAATGAACTTTGTTATAACTTTCTTAGTTTACAACAAGTTATATAAATATAATGATTGTAAAAATTAATTGTATTAATTATAAAATAATAAAATTATTATATATAATAATAACTAAGACAAAGTTCATTATAATTTATTTAAAAAAACTATAGCTCTTAACTCTTATAAGTAGAAATCAAATATTTATCAAAAAGTTAACTATAGCTCTTAACTCTTATAAGTAGAAATCAAATATTTATCAAAAAGTTATATAGAATAAAGCTCAAAACAATTTTTTTATTAATTACACTTATTTTTTATCTCAAAATAAAAATTAATTCTTAATCTTTGCATCTCTTTGCTTTCGGTGACGTGGCAGGAACTTACTGGCTGTTGTGGTTCATCCCACTTCACACACGTCGTTTCCTCCAAATTGTTAATTATTATTAATTTTTATTATTTCTCATCACACAAAAACCGGATAACACAACACGCACTCTTTCCTTCTCCTCATCTTCTCAAACACACACATGAGAAGGTGAGTGAATTGCAGAGATTGAGAGAGCTTCGAGCAGTTCTTTAATGGCGAAATCTCTCATTTCATCTCCCTCATCCTTCATCGGAACACCTTTCCCCTCACTATCTCGCCATGGACGCTTTTCTACAAGGACTAAGCTTATATCCACCAGAGTCAAATTCAGCTTCAACGGAATTCCTCCGATCGAAGGCGGCGTGTCGGTTGATTTTGCCTCTATCGTTAGCCGCGCCGAGAGTCTTATGTATACTTTAGCTGATGCAGCTGTTGCTGTTGATTCCGCTGCTTCTGCTTCGGGAGACTCGGCTTCTACGACGGTGCAGAAGTCCGGGGGGTGGTTTGGTTTTATATCCGACGCTATGGAGGTTGTTTTGAAGGTAGATTCTTCGAAATAGTTTGGTAGTTCTTCACTTCTTTCTGCAAACTGTAATTTTGTGAACTCGCTTAATATGTTAGGGCCTAAGGGGGTTTATCTGTGCATATTGATTACTTATAGACTTATAGCGTTTGGATTTCCGTTGAATAGTTAGCTTTCATGGCACATATGAATTTAAAACTTTCAGCTTTAGTAATACGGATCATAGGTGAGGAGTGGTTTTTTGATTTTAGTGATATAAATATTATTAGTAAAAATATGATTAATGGCAGAGGAAATAAGTGATCCGATATTATCATTTCATAATCCTTCTTGTGGAGAGTGGTATGGTTATCTGATACCAAAATAGTTAGAGAATCAGAATTTGAAGTTAATTGTCAAAACATTGAAAACTGACAACTGCTATTTTGATTTGAAGTCATAACGATCAGATAATTCCCTCATTGAACACTGAGCTTCAACCACATGTTTAGAACTTAGAACCATTTTATGTATGTCATCAATACTGTCTTATTTATGTGTCTGCTTGTGTAAAGGATCGTATTGGACAAACGATTTATCTAGTTTTATTTGATCTCTTAATTTGACTAGATGTGTTGTTTTCTCAGAGGTTAAATTGAGTCAATTATGTTGATGTCAACTTGCACTATTTATGCCAGATACTGAAGGATGGACTATCTGCTGTTCATGTGCCATATTCCTATGGATTTGCGATTATATTGCTTACTGTTATTGTTAAGGTTGCAACCTTACCGTTGACAAAGCAACAGGTGACCATCCTATCAAATATGCTTTATTCCATTGGGATATTTGTCCTGTTAAATTTCCAAATATATCATTAGCACGTGCGCACTTAAATCTCACTGCTTTAAGTTATTTTAATCTAAACAACTCATTTACTACTATTCCAGCCGTGAGCCGTGTCATATCATTCTTCTTCTCACTCTTATATGGTCTACCACTGCGATTTGTTTGACGAATTTACTTGTTAATAGGTTGAGTCCACTCTGGCGATGCAAAACCTGCAACCAAAGCTCAAAGCAATTCAGCAAAGATATGCAGGAAATCAGGTGCGTCATTATAAATTGCAGTCTTGTATGTTAAACTTAAAAGAAAAATATTATTGGTTGTATGCAAAAGTGAATATATCATGTACCGGATGTCTTTTGTCTTTTTTTTTTTTTTTTGTTACTGGGAATAGTGGGAAACTGGGATAACTTGATTTGATTGGGGCCTGATTAATCTAAAACTAATTTACCCAGCAAAGAGATGGATAATGTTACTAAACCAATAGTAACAAACTCAAAATTTGAACTATAATAACCGCTACAAGTGTTTAGAGATAGGGCAAGCAAATGCAAAGAAATGTAAGATCCCCAGAAAGCAGTCTGAGCAAACGTAAATATATAAACTACTTGGATGTTTTTTAAGAAGACTTGCAATGATTGTTGTAAGATGTGATAGCTTTAATTGCATAGACATTTGAAAGACAAATCAAGCTTGAACATTATAGTATAAAAAGCAGTTATAAAGATACAACCATGAGTTCTTTGAACAACGAATTTAATGAGAGGACCATTCTCTCTCTCTATACATGTGTTTGGCTATATGTATATGTATTTGTGTTAAAGTTTTTAATAGTATTTATATCCTTTCAGGAAAGAATTCAACTCGAGACATCGCGGCTATATAAACAGGCAGGGGTCAATCCTTTAGCAGGTTTGTAGCATGGTTGAGGATTTCCTTTTGGTCAAAGTGTTCTATCAGTTTATTGTTCTCTGACACTATAATATAAATGCTCCTCATTCTATAATAAGTTGGCACCCACATGTAAACTACAACATTTGATTTTTATGCAATGTTTAAGCAAGGTTTTGCCTTCTTTTTAAATATTTAAAAGGTGTTATTTGCACAAATAGAAATATACTCTCACTTTATTTTTACCAACCATAGCAGTTTACTACTGTATTTTTTTCTCAGATTGCTATAACTGAGAACAATTACAATGCAAGTAACCAAGTATGTTGCTATATGGAGCCAATAACCCTATTCAGAGTAAATTAAAATGTTGAACCTGAATGATGATAATGGGGAAATTAGTAATATATAACATGGAAACTTCTTAAAAAAAGAAGTGTTGCAGTTCCATGAAACATTCACAAAACAGTTTTGATATGATCCCATGTAACAATTAATAGGAAATAAATATATTATTTCTAAGGTTTGTTAGTTATGATTTATTATTTAGTTGATATATTTAGATAGGGTTGATTTTTAATAAGGATTCGGAGTTAGAGTTATATTAGGAATATGTTGTTATGATGTTATCTTTCGTTATAAATAGGTTATTATAGTTGTAATCTTAAATAAGCATAAATTAATTTGCTGAGTTTAATCTTTAGGAGTGTTGCTTTATCTCTCAAAAGTAAATTGCTGGAGAGCTAATAACCTCTCGAAAGTCGATGATTCTATCTTTTCATCTTTTCTTTTTTATTGCCAGTTTGATTTGTATCAAATTGGTATGCCACCATCGATTCTGGGTAGAAAAACCAAAAGATCAAAGTACTTTTATCCGACAGCATTGTTCATGTGGCAAATTTTTTTGTGACATCTCAGTTTGATTAGGGTTACCACTCGGATTTTCACCATGACCAAGGTTTCTAATTTGGAGGCTGAGTTCGCACAACGTTAAACCGATGTCACCCAATACTGTAGTGACACGGAGAACCAATTCAAGAAACTAAAGGAGGAGTTAGCTGCTATGAGAACTGAGGCCAAGCAGCTGCATGCAGAGATAATTAAGCTGCTAATGAATCTGCTGCAACATTACCAGCCTAACCAACAAAACACCACCCATCTCAGTCGGCATGACACAGCCACGTACGGTTCCACTGATTTTCGATGAAGATGGGTATGCCCGTCATCCCATGAGGAAACAAGTGCTGCAAGGGTAAGTTTAAATCTGCGAACAACAAAGGTATTGTCCATGCTCCTGGGGAAGTTTTCTCTAGCGGGGATGGGGGGGCTTCCCTCCATGGGGAATAGTGTGCAAGCAACAGTTCCCTTTCGGGGAAGGAAAAGAGGTGACTTAGAGGAAGGAATTCTGCTGCGGGAAGCACAACAAAAAAAATACAAAATGTGATTCTGATTTAGGGAGGAATGGATTCTCATATGGGCCTAATTGTAAATGGATACCAAACAACCAGCTTAATGGGCCATTATTAGAATTCAAGATAGATGCATGGCATAATGACCTCGGTGGACAGCCATGGGATATCGCGATGTGGGCTACAAGACAGATAATTATATATGGGATCCCGGAATTTGGTTCGATCTTGGCCACACCTTGAGGACAAGGTGTTTTTGGGGGCTAGAGTAACGATATGATCTGGATGTAACTATTGATAGAAAAAAGAAATATTATTATCTAGATAAGATTTGTTAGTTAAAATTTAGTATTTAGTTGGTATATTTAGATTAGGTTTATTTTATATAAGGATTAGGGGTTAGAGTTTATCTTTTATTGTAAACAGGTTATTAGGGTTCTAATCTTAAATATGCAGAAATTGATTTGGGATTTTAATCTTTATGAGTGTTGGTTTACCTCTCGAAACTAAACCGTAGGAGATTTAATCAACCTCTCGAAAATCGATTATTTCATCTTTTCTTTTTTATTGCAATTTAATTCATATCACAAAACAGTTTATAGTCCATGAAACATTACAAAACAGATTATATTTCGTTTTTTTGCAATTTTATTGGATTTAGGTGTAAGATAACTGTTATTTAACTATCAGAATTACCTTGCACTGATCAGTTTCATCGTTATGTATATGAATTTGTACAAACTTCTTATCAGTTTTATGTAATGCCAGGATGTTTACCTACTTTAGCCACCATACCAGTATGGATAGGTTTGTATCAAGCACTTTCAAATGTTGCAAATGAGGTATATACTCTTGAACCATTATTTTTCTTATGTAAAAGCATTGTATCAGTGAAAAAATTTCATACGCACCCTCTGTCCTAAAAAAAAGACAACTGTTTCTTCTTTGGGTTGTACCAAAATAAGAGTAATATTTTCTCAGGTTTTAATCCATATTATAGGATGGAGGGAATAGTTACTTCATTTTAATTAATTTTTTTATTTTTTTTAGCGAAGCATAAGGATTGCTAATTTATGCAACTACTTTTTTTAAGGGACTGTTTACGGAGGGCTTTTTCTGGATTCCCTCTCTAGGAGGACCTACGACAATTGCTGCACGACAAAGTGGATCAGGAGTTTCTTGGCTCTTTCCATTTGTGGTATAACTTAAATATTACATATATGTGTGTGTATGTGTGTTCAAGTACGTGTAAGTGTGTGTATTTAACATAACTCTTTTTGTCTTGAATGTAAATGTAATCAGTTTTGGAGTTCAGACATGGGTTTGACCTATAAAGACAATTTTTATGATTAACGAACCAATTTGGATTCAGAACTAAGAGTGTGTGTAACTCAATAAATATATATAATTAACATGAAATCACTACATATTACAATAAGTAGATTTATTTAAATAATTGGTTCCTGCTATTTCAATAATTGACAGGATGGTCATCCACCACTAGGCTGGCATGACACAGCAGCGTACCTTGTTTTACCTGTGCTTCTTGTTCTCTCTCAATATGTATCTATGGAGATCATGAAGCCACCCCAGGTGAGAACTACATATATATGTATATGTATGTGTGTTATGTATTCTATAATTTATAGTTCATATTTACATGAATCCTCATTTTCTTTTATGCTCCAAAATTGTCTTGCTTCTGGCAGACAGATGATCCAACTCAGAAAAACACGCTTCTTGTCTTCAAGTTCCTTCCGCTCATGATTGGCTACTTTTCTTTGTCCGTACCATCGGGATTATCAATTTACTGGTCAGTTTCACTTATTCATTACTTGTCATATTGTCATACCCTACTACCACAGTATTAGAAAATAGAAATTTAAAAATCATAGTAGATGCAGCATTGCCTACTGTGAAAGTTCCATTGAAAGTCTAACTTGCCCTCAGGACATAAATAATGGAAATTATTGGTGTACTAAATGTGGTTCAGCATAAAAATCAAGTTTCTCCCAGTTATTTGTAGTGGAGATACTCTTCAATGAGAAGAATGCCTCATTTTATTCATTTATATCACATCACTATAAAAAATTTTGCAGTAAGAGATACTCTTTCATACTATGCTGAAAAGTGTATACCCGTATGTGATAAGATGTAAAGTCGAATATGCTACAAAAGGTGAGTTGATAGTGTTTCTTTGACTACAAGTATAATACATGATACTTTGACCTATATAATTAGTGATTCCTTGTAGATTGTTTACAGAAGTATATCATAAATATAATGCACATCTTAGTAAATATAGCTGTTAAATGTTTATTTTCATATATTTAGTATCAATCAATGGTAAATGGTTTTTACCCAACTACCCAAGTACCTAACAGCTTGTTGTTATCAGGTTCACGAATAATGTGCTGAGCACTGCCCAGCAAGTATGGTTAAGGAAATTGGGAGGTGCAAAGCCTGTTGTGAATGAGAATGCAAGTGGAATAATAAGTGCAGGCCGTGCAAAACGATCATCTTCTCAACCATCTGAGTCTGGTGCTAGGTTAGTCTTTCTCTATATTTTATGAAACAAATTGCATTGGAATGTAACCAACTGTAATCCAAATTCTAACTCAGGTAAAGCAACCAAATTTTTTTTTTAGCCAATGATATCATTGTACTTTCAAATTATTTGATCAAAACCCTTGAACTTCCAAATATTGGATACCACGTAATCCGTGCATGTTACATCATAAATGATGGTGTAACATGCTGGTAAGTTTGTATGTGTGTGTCTGTGTGTGAGTGAGATGGCACTGAAAAAGTGGTGACATGACGAGGTTGAAGATTACCTTAAATCGTATTTTTGGAAGTTGAAGGTTTTTTCCTTTGAAATTTGTCCCCTTTTTATAGATTGTATTTCTTATAGTTAGAAGTAATTTGCTGACAAGAGTGAATTGAAACATGAGCAGGTTTAAGCAGCTAAAAGAAGAAGAGAAAAGGAGAACAAATAAGGCACTGCCTGACCAAGATATTGAGGTTTTGGCATCTACATCCGAGTCTGAAGATGAAACTGATGAAGAGACAAAGTCCACGGTAAGTTGTGACAGTTTATTTTCTTTTTATTCACTTGGCTTACCTAAGGTGGCGTTCTGTTTCCACTCGGGAGTCAATACAAGTATAGAGTTGGGGGGGGGGGGGGGGGGGGGGGGGGAACAGATGGTGTTTGGTTAAAGGAGATGTGCTCTAAATTTGGTTATCAAATACATAATCTTAGGGATTCTCAAAACCCACCAAAGATGGTGGGTTTGAAGATCAATTCCCACCCTTGTTAACTAATTCCATTTCCACTTTACAATTAAATTCATATTCATAGTGACTCAAATACATCAAACCAAACGCCACCTAAGTTCGATACTTGGATGAAATGGGAATGGATTCTAAATCAAACCTTTTAGCTGTGGTATGGAGACATTCCCAGTTTCATGGGTATCCGCCATGTTCCTTCAAATCCCTACTCCTGAAGCATGTATACAGTGTACTGATACATTGTAAAACCCTTACCCTTATATCTAGATTCTCAAACCAAACACCCTCTAAAGGTTTGTTGCAAGATAACCATGCAGTTTAGAACTAATTTGACTACTTTGCACCATTTATGTGTAGATTAAGGCTGCAAACAGTCAAGCTTTTATCGAGTTATTCGAGCTTGGCTCGAGCCTAGAAATGAGCTCGAAATATATAATGAGCCAAGCGAGCTTATAAGGGTTCGGCTCGAGCGCTTTTCAAGCTTTATATAATATATAAATGTGTATATAAATATACATAAAATCGAAACTTACTTATGTTTAGGTTTTGTTATAATGTTCATACAAATTTAATTATTTTTATTATTAAATATAGTTTTTCATAAATTTGGAATAAGTTTGGTTATTAAAAAATTGTTTCAGAATAAATATTGCCGATCCTAATTCCTCTTCAAGTTGAGCTCGAGCCTGCATCACGAAGGCTCGTCGAGCTATTGAGCCGAGCTCGAGCTTAGCCTAAAGTGCTCGAGCTAAGCTCAAACTCGAATCTACTCGTTTGCACCCCTAGTGTAGATGCTATAAATGGCGGGTTTAGGTTGAAAGTTAATATGGGTCATTCTAGAACAGGTCAAATCAGAGTAGGTTGAGTTGGTTGGGTTCTATTTCTTTTTCTAAATAACTAATGCATTGACTATGATTATGAAAAAAATATTAGAGTAATAATAACTAATATTTGAATTAAAACTTATTTAGGAGATTGTATGCATTAAAAGTATACTTGGCACTTTTAAACCCATTTTACCCGCCCTCCTTTAATCTAAAAAAAATTTAGACCTGTAAAACACGATTATTATCATCATCAACCTCTCTCTGAAAAAGATAAATGCCTAAGAGACTCATATATTTTCAAGTGTTGCAAACAAGTTTAGAAATTCTAGGTCCCTAGTATAAATGATATACCATATATGAGGAAAGGGATCTAATATATTCTAATATAAACTAAATATTTTGTAAGAACTACTCAAAATTTTGAATTCAAATCGTATAACTATACAAATTCACTATAAATTCAGAACTTTATATCTCTGTTGAAGTGTAAGACTAAATTATGAAGCATTAAATCTCAATTTATCAATTTTGTTATTTGTGCGTATGGGTGCACCTGTGATTTTGTTGACCATCTTTAATAGAAAATGCTTCAAAATTAAAGCAAACACTTGAATAGAGATATCACAACAGCAACAACAATATCCAACCCCGCTACACCGAGGTATGGGGGAGGTAAAACTAAATCAAACACTTGAATAGAGATGTGAATTTGTAAATTTGTCTACTTATATCTTTTAACTTCATAAATCCGAATAGTTCATGCTATTGTTACCAAATATTTAGTTTCTTATTTGATCCTGATTCTCATACATGAATATGATATGCCTGATATTCAACTTATTTTTATATAATTATGAATTCAAAAACTGATTGAGAAAATTTCACATTCAGGAGGTTTTGGAAGAGGCGTATGCTTCTAGCAACACGAAACCCGTCCCAGATTATTCTGGTCCAAGGAGGAGTAAAAGATCAAAGAAAAAGCGTTCGGTATGATACGAAATACGTGTGTAGCCTATTTTTTTTAAACCCTCTATTTTGTAAAATTCCATAAATTTTTAGGTAATATATAGCTGTCGATTTCCACCCGGCTGGTTTACATCGTCTACTGCTACCAACGATCATATGTTTTTTGGGTAGTGTTTGCCGTTTGGTATAACTGAACCAAAGAAGAGAAGAGATGGGAATATGGAATGAACAAAAGTTGTTTTGTCTTTGTTTGATCATTGATGCAATGGAATGCAAGCATATATGAAAATTGTGATTTTTTTTTTCACTCTTTGACACATCTTTTTGAAAATAATTCAAAACTGCAATAGTTCAATTGTTGTTTTTCATGAACAATTAGAAAATACAATTATGGGAAACTTTTTTTAGGTTTAACAAATTTCTATAAGGTTTGCCGGACAAATGTCATCTAACAACAATTTATGATGTTAAGACAAGAAATCAAGAATATACAGTGTTATCTTTGAACATAAAACTTGAAAACTAGAAACTCTTTGTCGAACCTTGTGAAAAATGTAGACTTGTGGAGATTGACATACTCTTTTAACCTTATTATCGTTATGGAGACTTAGCAGTTAGTAATTTAGTCCTACTTCGGAGAGAGCGGACATCGACCAAACAAAGTCACATACCGTAATCATCAAGAACTTAGAAGGTAAAATCTTATTTATAGAAGTTATTTAGAATCATGAGGAACGGCCTAAATGCTATTACAATGAAGCCAATATATATGTAATCATCAATATATATGCTAATTTACCTATCTTTTACAGACTCCATGAAATATAAAACTTCCATTCCACAATAACGTCATCTTTATACAATCAGAATGTCCTCAATTATTCTAACTCAGGCTGAACTTGTTTCCTTGAAAAAGAACATTAGAAATCATCTCTGTTCTTCCATTTCGATCTACTGAAGAAGAGTAACTGCATCATGACATCTATTCATCTCCTTGAAGGTGGACGATTATTCCCTGCCGGATTTGGTCCGGATGGCTGTTTATTGACCTTCTTCTCTTCCTGCTCGATATTGTAAAAAAATTTACTCGGACAAGTTAAGGTTGAGGTGATAAAATGGTTGGGTCGAAAGATTGGATAACATTTCAAAATGGGTAATTTCTCACAAAGACTTGTATGTATATTCATTTCTTAAATTTTATAAGTAGTTATAAAATAACGAAAATATGTAATTGCAATGATAATCTAATTGTTGGAATAACATGATTTACGAGGCTTATGACTCAAATTTACTCATTACCCAAATTGACCGGTTTATGACTCAAATTTACTGGTTCTTATAAAAGGATGTCCAAATAAGCATTCTCAAATGTCAAAAGAGATATATATCAATTTACCAAATCTTGCTTGTCATCCTTTTTATTTATATGATAATATTAAAATAAAGAGAGAAGTGAGAAAAGATAATTAATATATTTTATATGTTGTAACTTACATTGTGTGTCTGTGTTTCCAAGAAACATTAAGGAAAGAAAAGAATTATAAAGAAAATTGATGGGAGGGAAGAAGAGAAAATAAAGAATAATGATTAAGATTTTTCATCTTCCCGGGGTTGAAAAGAAAATGAATGAAGTTGAAAAAAAAAAGAATTAAGTTTGTGTTCCCGAGTCGAGTAAGGAAAGAAAATTTGTCATTCTACAATAATACCTTAATTTTTAAAGTTATTTATTATGATTAATAGTAATTTAGTCACATACAAAAAATTATAGAGATTTTTTGTTTCTTACCTTTCAAATCCTTCCATTTTTGGAAGGAAAGTGTAGGAGAAAGAGAGAGTTTATCAAAATTTTCTTTTAATTATTCCCTTCTGAATTATTCACGAATACACAACTTTTTTTATTTCTTTTTTAAGTTTCATCCTTTTTCTCCAAGATTCAACTTGGAAACACAGTGTTAGTGGATATGAGAATATAGTAGAAGGAATTACAATTTTTCATTCTAAAAATTGGGTTTTCTGTCTAGCAAAATGTATAATCGGTTGTTAGTCAGACACTTTTTTTATACTATTTATGTTTTGTAAAATCTGATAATTTTCTTCAACGCATGCCAAACATTATCCAAGTTAAAGATAACATAGTTTCGATAATGACTTGAAAAGTTTGATGGTAGTTTTCTCTTGCCACTTGCCTGAGTAAAGCCGTATATGCTGCCTGGTTTTGAGTTATGTCGAGCTGACCAAACCTTGAAATCAACTATAAACAGGTGAAGCAAAATTCACATAAATATAATTATTAAAGTGTTTGGTAATTGATCCAAACATGTTTAGGTTAAAGCGGGTCATTCTTAATGCAATGAAAGGTTGAACTGGCCTACAAACGTTGAAAAATATTATTATAACAATAATTTAAATTTTCGAAGTAGATAATATGCCCTGAAGGATATATGCGTTAAAAAGACACGGGAGTGTTAAACTCATCCAACTCAATTTAGTGATTTACCTTCCCCTTCTTGAAAAGCTTTATAATTTGACATTTTAACCTATTTGACACGTTTAAGATTAAACAAAGCCTAAATCGGCTCAAACACAAGTAAATTTTTCATAATTGTCTCACTAATACTCATAATTGTATGACTTCCCTGAGGCATACTTAATGTTTTTGCTGGTATGAGACAAGATCTTCGAAACAATTCAACTTATAGGCAAACTAGGCTACTAGATATATAAGAAAATTATAGCGCCTTGACCATCAGAAATTCATTTTGACCTAGTGGTATGCATCTTAATCCTAACAATTTGAAATTCAAAATGCACAAAATTCTTGAAATTTGTTATAAGAGTGAAGAAAAGAAATGTGTGACTATAAGTTATAGAAAAACTAGTTTAATCAAGGAAAAAAAGAATACATCAAAGTTGAACAAATTAGGTAAGTAACATAAAAGGCAAAAACAAGACCTTATTTATATACCTGATCTAGTTGCATAAACTTTGGATGGCAGTGCATTGTGCAATGGTGGAAACAGAAGGATCCAAATTAGGAGAAGATGAGATAGAATCCGTAGTTTCGTCATTTTGAGAATGTAATGTTTCAAGTGGTTATGAAATTGAAGATAGAAATAATTTATGTGGATGTGATAATTGGACTTTATGACCCAAGAAATTCATTCCCTTAAATATTGTCTAGTAATCATATTTTTGTTGAAATTTGTAGTGCCAATTATGTAGCTCGGCATCCAATGCTATCGTTTGGACCCAAAAGTTGTCTTTGTTTTTTTTATTGTTTTTTGTCGGGATATTTTATATTCTAATAAATATTCTTTGTTTTAACATATGATCATGTAAGTAAAAGAATGTCATATGAGGATATAGAAGTGTAGAAGTTATTATTACTTAATTGTAAAATAATAAAAATAAGGTACACATTTTATATTACAGTAACAACTATTTATAGAATATAAGATTACAAATAAAATCCTTGCGAAAACTTTATAGTTATCATCTTAGTCGATATAACTGTAACTGTGTAACAAGTAATAAATACACAAACTTAGAGTAGCTAGAGGTGTTATTATAACGAATGAGTTAAAGTACATGGAAAATGGGTTTGTAATACATCCGGTTGAAACGAATGGATCGAGTTGGAGATGCATCTTATTTGGCATGTTTATATAGTTGTGTATCTTTACCTGTTATCAATTAAATATTTAGATTACTTTGTTTCTATATAGAAATTATGAACCGTGTGCAATGCAACTCCTTATCCTAGTTAGGGGGTGTTTGGGAATTAGGATTGTGTTCTGTTTAAGTTTTTAATTTAAATTGGTTAGTAAAAAAGTAATAGTTATACGAGAAAAGTTAATACCAAGCACATTTTTGTGTTTCAGACACATTAATCAGATAGCAACATGGCCAGGATATAATTCTAAATAGGAATGACGATCGTGTTGTGTTTAAGTTTGCAGATTACGGATTGGCGTGTCAGAATACATGACTAGAACATGGCCTCTTTATTTATTTGTGCTAGGTACCTTAACACAACCTATCTATTAGACACAAATATATTCTGTGTAACCCGTTTAATAATATAAGTTCATGGGTCATTGACAGAATGAGAAATTATAAATAAGTTGGGGTCAACCCGTGAATATGTTTTCCAACACGAGAAGCCCTGTTTATTACACACGTTACACGTATCAACTCAAAATTAACCTAACCCATTTAATACCAACACAACCCCATTTTTTTACATATTGGTTTTATCTCATATTCCGCATTATGTCGATTGCCACCCTATTCCTAAACACTTAATCATATACTTTTAAAAAGAACTTTTTCATAAAGTATAATTACCTCACAGCTATAATAAATATCATCAAAATTCAAAACATCCATATATGCAATGATTTGATCGACGTAATAAATATTACTTTACTTTTCCTTTTTACGATTGGGCGTTGACTTATTTTAAACTAATCATTTATTAATCAATAAAATAAAATTCAAGTTGTATGATTTGTGTACGAAGTGCTGGTACCCTGTCGTCGGCAGGCAGGGGCCATCCCGTAATGATCCTCCACGTACGTACGGCTTTCGCTACTTTTCGATTTTCTTTGCATTTTCTTTTTGGTTTTAGACAAAAATTATATTGTTACCTCATCATCAAAATAGTGCCTTAATTCAAATTTCATGTTTTGTCTAGCCAAATTTGTTTGTTTTTTTTTTCGTTTATGTTTCGTGGTGTGCATGAACCATCTAGTGGTAGGTGGTGTGTAAGTATTTTAAAAGTATCGTACTCATTTCTCGCTAAGTAAACATCTTAAATAATGTATAATTAAATGTTTAAAAAAACTTAGGTCGTATATATTCAAGACGACCCTAAGTATATGTCTAATAGAGTAATAGGGTTAAATTTTTTAAATACATCATATATAAGTTGAACATTGTAGGTTTTCAAAACGTCTCAATAAGAAAGTTCTAGGATAATCATCTTTAAAACAATTACTCTATAGCCTTTTGAAATGGGAGTTGATCCTCGCACAACAAATTGTAGTCATGTACAACAATGTACAAGCAGTTACTACACATAGTACAGGTTGATGCTGCATAACATTGTTGTGCATGGACCACTTTTGTTGTATGAGGATCACCTCCCTTTTAAAATGATATAGGTTGAGATTTGAGAACAATATATTAGAGAATAAGAAAACGTAAATAAAGTTAAACAAATAACAATTTTACGTTTAACTTCAACTAACAATTAAACGTATAATCCTCCTAATTAATATTAGACGAAAATTATGTCTGGAATAAAAAAAACGTAAATAAAGTTAAACAAATATCGAAAAAAAATATATTACGTATATATAAAAAAAATAACATCATCTTAATCGTCTATTATGTCATCCGCCTTCAATTCGTTTGGCCATGATTTCCAGGTTGACTTGGCGAATGGCATGATTTTGTCGAGACCCTAAAGTTAAATAATGCCATGTTACTTAATTGTTTTATATTCATATTTTGATATATAATAATAATAATAGCTAATAAAGGCAATGTATATAGGCACATTTTGTATATAAGAGGGACGAGGTTTATATGTGAGTGATATATATATATATATATATATATATATATATATGTATGAGTGTATGATTTGCATTCATAACTATAATCGGTTAATATGACTTGTATGGTATATAAGAAGGGGGTCCATATAGTAGCGCTTACTAGTAATCCACTTTTATCAACAATCAAATTTAAATATGTTTTTTTCATACACCCTAATTTACAGAATTGTCCAAGAGTTTTTTCATGTATCCTATATCTCGTTTTTCATCTGTTGTTAGGGTTTTTATTCATCCACCCGTTAGACCATGTGCATCCGCTCGGAATGGCATGGTGGTTCCCCTCGATTCCGGCTCCCAAACCATCGCCCCTCTCTCGGGCTCCCTCGGGCTCTCTCTCACTCTCTCGGGCTCACCCTCTCGCTCGGTTCCACCTTTTTCCTTTTCTTTTTTTTTGCCTTTTTCCTTTTTTAATAAATGATATGAGATGGTGTGGGATGGCTCAAGATGGATGCTGGTGTTTGTGGGATGGTGTGGGATGGGAAGAGAAAAATGATGTGACGCTGACGTGGCATGGGTTAGCTCAAGATGGATGTTGATGGTCTTAGGGTCATCAGTTCTTATATATCTATTCATCGATGATTTGGGGTTTTTTTTTTCATGCATTCAATTCTAGAACTCTTTTTTCATCTACGATTGAGTTTCTAGAACAAGATGATTATTGAGTTTTTTGTACATGCATTCTAGGGACGATTGAGTTGTAAAGAATAGTTTAGGGTGTTTTAGTTGCTCCATTTACAAATGATTAACAGAGATTATTTAGAAAATTGAGAATTAAAATCTTCAAGTGCATAGGTTATCTATCTTTAACAATTATGGTAAATTTTATTTTTAAGGTGAAGGTTAATTTTATGAAATTTTATTTCAGGAAAGATTATATATTTTTTCCGTTTCTACTATACGATTATCAAATATATTATTTCCTACTAGATTACAAAGAGCGTTATTATTTTATAGTATACAGCAACCGTACTAAATCTCATTTGAGCGAGACCCTGCATTATACATTTTTATTAATGTTTCTTGAATGCTTTAAAACCTAAAGTTTTTTTTAGAAACAACAACAATGACACCAACAATACGTATATAAAGAATGTTAAGTAAAATAATAAAAAAAACAATTATTAAGATGAATATTTTTTAAAAGTTAAACGACATTTTAAAGTTAAAAATGATAGTTACAATATAATAGTAACTAGCTAAGCGACCCGTGTATCAACACGGAATGATATAAGTCAATTTTAAATTTATATATTTTAAAGAGTACTAACACGTATAGTAAAAACAATTACAAAGCATAGATATGAATATAAAATTTCGTAAGAAATGAATAACTATTACGTAATTTTGAAATTCATACATAAAATTATTATTAGATTTTCGTTAAAACCACTTTATCAACAACATTCATGGTTTTATTAGTAAGGTTTCCTTAATCATCGCAAATTAAAACTTTTAACCCCTCCTTACTCTTCACCCGAGAAACCATCACATATAACTGTCAATGAGTGAAAACGTGTATTTTTAATACTTTTTATAAATACTCTTTTTGAGAAATATAAATTTACATTACATGTCTAAAAGTTTTTAGTATAATATTAATGTGTTTATCGTGATGGAGCTTTATCCCGACATTGTATTAGCCCATTATATATTTGAACATTTGAAATTGTAAACTAAATTTATCAAAAGTTAAATAATTATGACAATTATCTAAGTATACGCATAATAAGATTCCAACATATAATAGATTATGTATATACATACATAAATCGCTTAAGCGTGATGTATTATTCAGTTAAATATCATTGAAAACACAAAATATCACTTCACTCAAATATCCATTTAATAACTTTTATTTTATGTACCAAGTTATTAGTTAAAAAATAAGAAAACTTAGACAATTAAATTTTTATATAATCTTCCAAGTTGTATATGTAGTTACAAAATCCACTAAAGTGACAATTGTTTCACTACCCAGTAATTATGTAATTATAGTTTCTGTAGGGTTTTATCCTCACAATTAACAATCAATTTTAAAAAGCTCTAAGTGTTAGTGGTAGTTTTATAAACAATTTTATGTCACTAATCATTGATTATAGTATATTTTTAATTATTTTTATCGAAAGACCAAGGAATCAGTGATTATATCGACTATATTGTGTAGAGATAATGTAGAGAGAATAAAATAAAAGATGAATAAAATGTCAAATAATTAACTACACGTTACTCTCGATGGATAAAACAATAATATACTAATTTTTTAAAAAGCCTCATATTCCGATAAAATTTATATCAAAACGTACATAAAAATGAGACTATTACAAATATATAATTGATTTTTCTCAAAACAAAATATATTACAAGTTATTAAACATAATTTTCAAATAACTTATAATTAATTACATTAATATACAATTTTCTTAAAACCCCTTCACATATTTCATACTACCTCCTAAAAATTTCCATTTAAACTCTTCAAATTATATTGTAACAACCCGGGTTGTGCTTGTAGTTATATAATTATTTGATTTATTTTAATAAGAAATAGAAAATAGAGAGTTGTGATAGGTGGAACATTTTTTTATAAGAGATGATGTAACCATCCCTTTTCTTTTAATAATATTATAAGATAAGATGTTTACCAAAAACTAATCACCTACAAATTTAAAAAAATTTAGTATCTAAAACTATTTTCGATTTTTAACTAATCACACTTGATATAAGAAAAGTAAATATATTGAAAATAGAATATTGTTATCGGTAATTATAGGGGGTTATTAAGAAAATTTATGAAATAGAAGGTTGTAATTGATAATTGCTATAATTAAGGGATAATTATGAGGGGATTATTAAGAATATTTGTAAAATATAAGGTTGTTATTGATAAAAGTTTGCTATAATTAAGGTTGATGGTGTCATCATATTTTTGTTTTAATAAGGATGATGATGTCATCATCCTTTTCTTTTAATAATATTATAAGATAAGATAGTAATAGAGGAGAATTCAAGATTAACTTGAGTTCGGCTCGACTAGAGGATAATTCAAGATTAATTTGAATTCGGCTAAAAAACCTTGAATACCTTAATAATAACTAAAATTTAATGTCTGTATCACACGCTTAAGAAATGATCAATATTACATTAATAGATAGTAAATAATTATAAAACTCGAAATAAATTAGAGTTTAAAAAAATGGTGACTGACGACACCAATACACGACAAAAGTAACTTATTATGATACAAAGAGAATTGATTGTATTTATTATGTAAGTCATGTATCGTTATTGTTACAATTCAAAAGATTAAGTATTTGTTGGTTCTAAGAGTGTGGCGAGTGGTTACCTCCCACCACACTCACCACACTGCCATATCAGCTTTTTACTTTCACCACTTAACTTATCACTTAGACCTCGTAATGGTCACTTTCTACCACACATCATTATAGAACCCACCATATTTATTAATCTTATATTTAAGTTAATAATAATTAATAAAAATAAAAATAAAACTTTTAAAATAAATAAAAAAACTAGATAAATAAACATCCAGTATGCAAAACAAAAATGAAAACCTCATGAAATTGCACATGAACAGAGGTTTGGTACAGCTGTCATGGTTTCAGTCCTCCATGCAAAGAAAGAAAAAATTAATACAAGAAAAAAACCATTTAAAATAGAAAAAAATATTGTTCACGTCAATTTTGTTGCGCGGTGTATACCCCGCTAGAAAATGAGGACGCCGCCATGGAGTGGTGGCTGCTCCTTTCACGGCGCCACAGAGGTATTTTCACATGAATTACACGCCCACTCCGTTTGCTCTAACTAAAAAGAATTAAAGTGATTATAAAATATTTTAAGGTTTAAGATGAGCATATATGAAATTATCTCTAAGAGGGTGTTTGGTTCATTCTTTGATTTTGAGGGGAATGGGATTTATGGATGGAAATTGCATTTCGGGGAAATTTATTTGGGAGGATTTAAATTCCAATCCTTTGTTTGGTTCACCAAGACAATCACAGAAATCATCCATGACACCAACCACCATCTCGCCGGAGCCGCCACCCTACCACAGATCTCCGCCGTTCACCCTCTTCTCTCCGTCGTTCACCCTCTTCTCTCTCGACCCCTCTGTTGGAACGGTTTATGTTGGAACGGTTTCTGTTGGAACGATGATGGAACGGACGAAGACGAACGATGATGGAACGGTTTATGTTGGAACGGACGAAGACGAACGGGCGAAGGGGATGACAGACGAAGATGGAAGGCGGCTAGGGTTTCCGCCGGCTAGGGTTTCTGTCGAACCCTTCTCTACGAACAACGACAAAGATCTAGGGTTTTCTTCGTGAAGGTTGACAGAGATCGACGAACGGTTAGGGTTTTCTTCGTGAAGGCGACGATCTGCGATGGCTAAGGGTTGGGGTTTTCTGAACGATGGCGGCTAGGGTTTTCTGGAACGGCGAAGGAGACGGCGGCGGTGGGAGGACCGGGTTTCTTCGAACGGCGAAGGCGACGGCGGCGGTGGGAGGACAGGGAGGATGGTCGCCGGAATATTCGCCGGATGGTCGCCGGAGAGAATGCCTCATTGGAGGGATTTCAAAATACCATGGGAAGTGGAAGGATTTCCAAATGCTTCATTCATGGATTTTAAGGATTTCTGGGATTTTGAATCCTCCCTCACATTTGCAAACCAAACACATCATTTGGGAGGATTTGAAATCCCATTCCCATGAATTCCTCCCAAATACCACCAACCAAACAGGCCCTAATAATATTAACTCAATTAAGTTTTGCACCATATTTGATACTAAGGAGTTATAAGGGAGCATAACAATCCTTGCTTGATTTGTTAGGCCAGCTTTCTCTAGCCAATACAAATCCTTCTTTCAAGCCTCAGAATTTATGCCTATATTGGTGTTATGCAGGTCATGGAGCAGGGTCTATGTGGTTTCTCTTTGCAGCATGGTATGAAATTGCAGCATGGAGCAACTTCGCTACTGGATCAAATACAGATTGGGCTGACTAAGGAGCAAAGATGTGGGGTCGTGATGATGACATGACGATGGTTCAAGGAAGAGAAAGGGAATAATGCATCTCAATGGATGCCATATATTGAGGATTTTATTTGGATTTGTATTTACGTATTTTGTGTCTTATGGTGTTATTTCTTATTTCCTTACGCTGTATTATTACAATGTGATTTAAGTAATGGAAAAACTCACTTTGATGTTCAAAAAAAATATTAACTCGATTAAAAAGCTCTCTTAAAAATTAAAACTTTAACTTAAATAGATCATTGATATTTAATTTTGTGAAAACAAATAGACATAATTGTTTAGTAGGGAACTATAGATGACCAACCTAATTCCATATGCAGGTAAAACCTAAGCAACAAAAATATTTTCACATGTGTATAAAAACGACTGTCGACTATAAGTACTAATCCTAATAAAATTCATTAATAATAATATTTGCAAATTTAAATTTATATAGATATAAATACAAACTGATATATAATATAACGCTCGATAAGAGCTTAATTGGAATATTTATAAGCTTGAGTTCGACATATTATATATTTCAAACTCGTTCTCAAGCTCAAACATAAATAACTCTATATTATAGTGACTAATGCTAGAGAAAGGAAATACCCAATCAACTTAACCATCCTCTTTGTTTCGTATGATCATAATGGTTCTAATATTTTTCATCTTCTATAATTGATTTATCTGTTAATTCGGCAAATTACATTCTAGCTTCTACGATCATGTCCCTAGTCATTGTCTTGGTTAGTTTGCAAGAAAAATGCATGAATATATCTCGTCTGAAGTAGTTTGTAAGTTTTATAAACAGTGTAAAACAAAACAGATTTTAACATTTTAGTTTTATGAATTTATGTTATGTATCGTCTTAAGTAGTGTGTATGTTTTTTTTATATATCCGTTGACACAGAGAGTCATACGAACTCCTGATTGCGAGTTTATATTCCATTATCTAAATGATTAAAAGCACAAAAAACAAACAATCTCAACTCATTCATTCAAATTAAGAAAATGTCATATTTTGATGCAAGTTTAACATCTTAATTCTTTTTTATTACCATTGAAGACAACAGGAATCAATGTTCCGGTACGCGAATCAACACTGCAAGATCCACCCATGTTAACCTAGACAGCCATTCAACTGCAGAACACCATAAAAATATATAAGAACAAGATTACATAAGTTGATATATGCCTAGCAGATGAAAGAACTAGACATCAAAGAATCATATCAGATGAAACATCCGCATATCACATTAATTCGTATTTTAATTTCAAATTTATCATTCCAAGTGGCCTTTAACTTGAATTCCACGTTCCCTAACAATGTTTGGAGCCTTATATTCATTAGTCCTTTACATGCTTGTGAATGCGCTCTATATAAAGGGTAGGTTCGTCGACACAAGCAGTTGGCCATAAGCTCAACCATGCTCAAAAAATACCCCCCCCCTCCCCCTTCCCCAATTTTCCTCACACACAAAAGGTAGATGTAGATCCTTGTTTCATAACCTAGGATTAATGTTTGAAGAAATTTCTAAATCCTTTTGTTGTTGTATCCTTTATTTAAAGCTACAAAGAGTCTACTAAATCCTACCACTAGATAAATGATCCTCTGAGTTAACACTGGCTTATTTACTTAAGTGTAATATGAATTCAGATCTTCTTGATCTCAAAATCAGGAGGTGTTAATGAATTTTTATTCAAACTGTTCATCTGATTATTTTTTTTATTTTTTTTCTGAAACCAGACTGCTTATTTCTATCACACATAATCAGATTAGCAGTTTAGATAAGTAGTTTAAGCATCTCAAAACTGCTTACTGTTGTATGAAAGCGCCATAAGTAAGCAATCCCCCAAAAAAAACCATTATAGATAGTTTAATCAATTCGTAGACTTCATTTCAATATAACCTAATTTGCAAAGCAATAACACAAAAATTACATAAACTTTTGTTGATTGAGACATCGAGAACGCGGATTTAATATACAAAGAGAAGAAGGCATAAAACTAAGATATCCACATTCAAATCTAGGGTTGCAAAATCTTATTATCAATACATCAGATTGGAAATTCAGTATCGTACCTCTTGTGCCTTTGAGCAAATACGGAATTTTTCCTATCTTCTTCTGCGATAATAAGAAAATTAAATAATCAAATGACCTGAAGCGTAACGTTTCCGATATCGAATCAGATTTGAACAAAAAGTGGATACAAACCAGTAAGGCCGAGGGAGAACTTGGTAATGATGGTTCCGGTGATGGCGAAACCGACGAGAAATGGCCAGTTACGATTGAATTCCCTCTTGAAGAACACGGACCACGGATCGAATTTCCTCATTTTGTAAATGGGTATAATCGCTAGGCAGCTGTTCCGATGAATCGCTCAAACACGAAGCAAAGTAGTGAAAGATATTGGTGTGTTTGATGTAAAATAGAATGTATTTGGGCTGAATATTTGGGTTCCTTCTGGGATCACTTTTTAAGCCCATATCCTATTTAAGCTTCCAATCAATTTCGTAATTCGTATGTATCTTTCCATACGATTTGTACACAATAATAATTTATTATTATTGTATAAAAGAAAAATGATTCATGGATTAATATCATTTAGCTAAGGTGATTTACACTCACAAACTACTTTCATGAAGAATAGTTTAGTCATTTACATATTTACTCGTTAAATTAGTGTATTAGTATGACATCACCTAAGTTAAATAATATTAATAATACGGATCCATTTTCCCATTTAATAATTAGAACTTTTATATCCTTACATACTAACTTAACAAACTCCATTAAAAATAACTAAATGGTAACAAAATGGTAGTTAAATAACTAAATGTGCAACTCTTTCAACAAAACTAACATAAATTTATAAATATAACAAACACAGTTGCAACTTAAAACCAATTAATTACAAATAAGGTTGCTCATTACCTTTATTAAACACATTACAAATCATATTTCGTCCGATTCTAGACAAAACTCAACACGCCCCCTCACCTAAGATGATCTTATTTTCGCACCTATCAAATGGATATTTATTGGTTACATGTAGTTATGTGAAATTTGACCAACCATAAATAAAGCATGCTCTAATATTAAGTAAGTTTGTGAATTTTAACTCAAAACAATTAGTAGTTGGTGAATTAGCTGAAAAACCTTAATAAAAGTAGATTGTGCGGACTATGGCCTGGGTGAAGAGTTGATCGGTGTCATTTCAAAGGTTGGTGAAGGGGAAAAGGGTGTACACCACACAGGCGAAAAGATATGCGATGAGAATGTCGTTGGCAAATGAGACGCTCTCTTTTATAATTTTTTCTAATTCTAATTTTATAATTGCGTATTAAGTATTTAGGTGAATCATAAATATAATTTAGGGTTACATCCACATATAAACATATTATAAATTCACATTTCATTTTTTTCAAAACATTACTCGGTAATTAAATTAATTCACTTTAAATTTTATATAAAACATCAAACAAATTTAACAATAACCCATTTAACCTCCACAAACAGAGGACATCAAATTTCGAACAATAAAAACAGAAAAACCAGAATACAAATGAAATTTTAAAACAACTGAACTTAAGTTCACAGTATTACTCATTTTCAATTAGATTCAAATTACAGATCCCATAAACTACATTGAAGGATGATGAATCGATCAAACGATCGTAATCATTAGAAACAAGGGGTTTCTATGATTACTTCCACATTAAAATAGTCTAACAACATCTTCATCTAAACTATCACCACCAACTAAAAAAAAATACTAACTTAAAGACTTAAGCAGCAGCTTTCTTTGGTGATTTGGTAGCTTTGGCTGGCGATTTTGGCTCTTTGGCAGCTGTCTTCTTGGGTAATAGAACAGGGTTGATATTCGGAAGAACACCACCATGAGCAATTGTAACTCCTGCAAGTAATTTCCCAAGCTCTTCATCGTTTCTGATTGCCAACAAAACATGTCTAGGGATTATTCTGTTCTTCTTGTTATCCCTGGCAGCATTTCCAGCCAATTCTAATACCTAAAATCAACAAAATCAATACATTTAGCAAATTTATACTTTGATCTAAGTCAGAATTATATAAATGTAGTAGATCGGAAAACAAAGCTTACTTCGGCGGCAAGGTATTCGAGGACAGCAGCGAGGTAAACCGGAGCTCCGGTACCGACACGCTGAGCATAACGTCCTTTCTTAAGATAACGCCCGATTCTACCCACCGGAAACTGAAGACCGGCCTTTACAGAACGAGAAACAGCCTTCTTTCTCGGACCACCGCCTTTCCTTCCTCCGGCACCCTTCTTAGCTTTTCCGGTGGCGTCCATTTCTTTGAAACAACGTATAGAATAGTGAAATGAATGAAAGGTTTGCTTACAGGATTTGGAATTGAGTTATTATATAGAAATGGGTATAGGACTCCGGATCAGTGACATGTTATTATATCAGCCGTTGGATGGTGATCTTATCAATGGTCCGGATTCGCTATGGTACGATCCGCGTGGTATCAAATATGAACCAATGGGAAAGCTGGTGTGTATTTCAAGTGTTATTTGAATTTTTTGAGAATATTTTCTTTTTCCCGCTAGAGTTAACTCTGATAAATTTCGGTTTTCATCTTAACCAATCTTCGTCTGCTAAATAATAATTTTACATCTAATACTTTTAAGAAATATTATTATTTTTGAATATATAAATTTTATTTTACGTCTAAAAGTTTTTAATACAATAATAATGTGTTTTTCGTGTAGACTATTGTTAACAAAGTAATATTTATGTAATTGATAAATAAAAAATCACTCTTATAACGTTAGAACGTATTAATGAGAAATATTAAAGTAGTGGATTTTCGTATTCTAAATATGTCTTTTAATTTATACGGATGAACGTCAATTATCAATTACATACATACATGCATATATATAGATGAACCTAAGCTTTTGATTAATAGATCTGATGGATCATAATGGTTCTTTCAGATTTTCACATGATTCAATAATTTTTAATATTGATGGTTAGCATGCAATTCGACTTATACATAAGGGTTTAATTCGAATTTATTAAATAAATTGTAATTAGATGTATGAGTTCCCCTTAGAGTTCGACTTGATTCATGGTGCAATTCGAATTACAAGGGATTAGTGAAATTCGACATGTATACGTATATACGTAGTAGAATTCGACTTGGGGTAAGGAAATGAAGATTTGACCTTATCTCTCTCTCTCTCTCTCTCTCTCTCTATATATATATATATATATATATATATATAGGAAGAAGTTCCATTAAGAACCATCGAGAACCGCGAGAACCAATCTGAGCCATCCAATTCCCCCTCTTTTAATGTCATTGCCCGCCCATGAATTCCTCACATACACCCTTCCACACTTGATCACCCCACGCTCTTCATCCATGAATTCCACTTATCAAATCAACGGCTAAGATTGGTTCTCGCGGTTCTCGCACTAAAATCGGTTCTCAATGGAACCCTCCCCTATATATATATATATATATATATATATATATATATATATATATATATATATATATATATATATATATATATATATATATATATATATATATATATATATATATATATATATATATATATATATATATATATATATACGATTTATTGTTATCATTTATGATCCGACCTTAAGCGTGCATGGATTACAATCAGACCGCAGGCCCATTTAACTAAAAAGAATTATTAGGTCATATGGTATTTATAAGTACATCCAACTTGAGGTATGATAAGGTGACCCAACGTAATTACGGTATAGAATCTGATTATATTTCTAGTGATCGGGACGATGAGTGAAGGTTCGACCTAAAGAGGTCTAACCCGAGTATGAGACCGCATTACGATCGATAAGTTATAAAATCTTGCGACACACAAATTAATTATTGTTTCAGTGAGTTAAATATATTGTAAGTCCTTGCAACTGGACGTGATAACAATCCAGCGTTTGTGAAATTTGTTGCCTTCGATTGTGTTTCGGATCAGATGAGTCCACTAACTTATACATGATATTAGTGTGAAATGTATATGTTGTATATATGTGAAATATGATGTGTGTGAATGTATGTGATGTGAAGGGTTACGTTGTGTGAGTGAAAACATAACTTGGGCATAGTCATACATAGCGTGAAACCCTTGGTACGGCTGGGGAGTCGGCTATGACCCAAAGTGTGAAATCGTCTTCGGTGCATTGAGTCGGTATTATGTGAAATGATATGTGAGCATGGATTGATCTGTGAAATATGATATATGCATACCTAGTGTGGTGTGTAAGTTAGTGTGAACGCAAAGCTTTATGCTTACTGTTGTGGATTTACTATTTTCAGGACCTAATGGTGGGGAAGCTCCGGCACTGTGAAGATGGCTTATCGCTTTTCAATGTTTCCGTTGTTTGTATATTTGAAACATTTTATTTAAACTATGTAATTATTATCAAAATTACTTTATGACGTGTAGTTTCTGGTGCCGGACCTCGTTGTGTTTTGTGAACCGCTCGTTACAGATATATCGTTGATTGTGAAATGTGTTTTGTCTCCGTTTAAACCATTTATTTATTATTTAAAAAAAAATTGGGACGTTACACAAGGAGTGGATGTAGTGCAAGTTTGTTACCACTTGTATTAACCACTATAAATATCCTCTCCACTACATGGGTGATATTTCTCTATATCCACATTTTTTTATTTCTTACAAATATTTGTTTTGTTGTTATAAACTTCAAGATAATATTTAAAACATACCTTATTTTTTTAAGTAGTGAACAAAGTAAAAGAATATATTAACTCTCCATAAGGTTCCTACATCGATTACAATCCATAGATCTGAATTGCTTCTTATACCCCCTCCAAACTGGTTACAAACCAATGCGAAGAAGAAAACATTATCGACACACCTTCATTATCTTCACTTTTATACAAGAGAGAAAAAGAGAAGAGAAAAATCTATATTGTGTTAGAGTAAGGGTGGGACAGGGTTTTAGGGTGTTTGGTAAGTAAGATGTATTTGGAAAGGGGTTTAGTGGTATTTGGTTGAGGTTTCGGATGTGTTTTGATATAAACACCACTTTAGTAGGTAAAAAGAGTTAGTGTTGAAGGTAAACATAAATTCATGGTTAAATCATTAAAAAAAGACTTTAAGGGTTAAATTGAAATCAAAAGTGACACTTTAATGGTTCATCATTTTTAACCTTTTCTATATTTAATAGTGGTAATATAATCATTTAAAAGCACTCCGAATACAGTGTGGCAATATCATGATAGACGAATCACACCACTTATTACGTAATCATCGAAGTGGTATCACGACATGATGGAAGGTGACAAGGCGTGTACCATCCCTTCTTAAGGGGTGGTTTTTTAGCTTATATTATCAAGATCTTATTTTTCAAGCTTATTTTCGATAAGCTACATCTTTTGGCTTATTTTCCACCTTATAAGCTTATTATAAATTGATATAAGAAAACAAACAACATCGGAAACAATGAACTTATAAAAGATAAATCCTGCTAAGCCATTAATAAGTTAAAACAAATATCTCAAAACTTAGTGATGTTCAAAATATTCAAAAACCGAAAAATCAATACGAAAACTGATACCGAAGTTCAGGTTAGCCGAGCTGGTATTTTTATTTATTCTGTTTGGTTAACCGAACCAAATTTGTATTTGTTGTTTTGGATCGGTTACGGTTCACGAATTTATGTACAAACGTTTAACCGAAAAATCAAAAAGCTAAAAACCAAATATTTACAATATATACATGTGTGTAACATCCTTGAGAACTTGGTTCTTTATGCACATATATGTTTTGTTTTAAATATTTTGAGTTGCAATATAAAAACTTTTATGCCACATCAATCATATATGAACTCCTATCATATAGTTATGGAAATCCTTATAGTATGTTTAATTACACTAAACATTAACAAGCAAATTCTCAAACACACTGACATGTTGGTTATTATCATACAAACTCGTTTGGGTCGCGTATACCATTATATATAAGACGATGCAAGTGTATATTAGTCATTAGTTTTACCAACGCTTTGGGGCGTATAGATAATATCTAGTTCAAGACCTTCATGATTCATGAATTATATATCTAATGCTACTTAAAGTTTGTTAAATATAAAAAATGATATCGATATTACATGTAGAGAGTATTAACTTAAAAGCATGTCTAGTTCAAGATCTACCTACGTAAGTAAACGCCACCATAGTATGTTCATAGATAACTAGCATGGTATCTATGTCAAAGTGGTGGTGACGAATAGTTTTGCTCAAAAACTTGTCCCTTTTAATTACTGAGTCATTTAAATTCCATAAATGTTTATGAATGTAGGTTATAAGTTATTCAAATTAATGAGTCTGCTTATACACATATTCTAATAATTAAACTCAACTATTTATTATGTGACAGGATATTTATAATGAGATGTTTAATTCTTCATATATTTTACAATAATTATGTTAATTGGAATTGACCTGATGTTTTAAATATTTTCTTGTTATGAAATGTTTGTTCACCAAAATGGTATATATGAATCTCATTAAATTCATCTAATAGTTACTTCATTTAACAATTTTCATTTACTTTGATTTGAGGGCAGTTTAATACTTTTAATTTACTTAAAATTAAAAGTTTTAAAACCTGTAAATGTTTTATAAAGAAGTAAAATATCAGACACAACAGTAAAAATTATAGTTCTAATTTATTATATTGCATGGTCAAAGTTTAAGCGTGAGTAGTGCCTTGGGTGAACGCAAACTAACCCAAAGCCACATCAGTTGTCACATCAGCTTTTTTCTTCTCAACCCAAAACACAAGTAGTCCCCAACCTTTAACTCAAATCGACCCAAAATATTTTCTCTTTTCTTACCCACTTACAAAACAAACCAAAACAGAAATAAAAAAAACAAAAGAAAAGATGTTTCGGGTTGATCAGTGGAAGTAGTCCGGAAGAGTGAGAAAGGATACAGACCCGAAGGAGAGCATGGCATGTGGGTTGGGAAGTCAATTGAGCCCAAGCTCAACCCGATGGCGATATGGAAGGCCTTATATTTGTTACTTCTCGAATAATGATATATGTATCATCTAAATTAAATTTTCATAAAACTACAAAGATTTAAAGAGGTACATTCTATGTTTATATATTAACATGAGTAAATGAGAAATATGGCTTTCAAATTATGTTCCGAATTAGTGGATGTTGCCAAAGGGAGTGACGATGCCATACGTAAAAGAAAAGAGACTCATAGAATGGCAGAGGCATGACATTATTGTAGTGGAGACATTATTGAGATCCGCTACTTTCTAGAGGTTTTATTATTATTATTATTAATATCGTAATTAAAAATTAAACTCTTCAAATGGTGGAGGGCAACCTCTCAACTAGTTGTCATGTGATGACTAGTGAGCATCATCATGAATTCTATTATTCATGTACTCATTTTCAAAAGTTGTAATTGGTTTTATAGACATGTTTGGATACCATCTTCTTGAATAACAACAATTGACTACATAAATCATTGACTAAAAACATTCTAAGAATAAACACATTATAAACCCATATTCAAAGATGAAAATGAAAAATGAAAAATCAATCAAAACATACAAATCCATATCAAGATTATCATCTCATTTCCAACTATATTTAAAAGATATATATAAATGATGTTTGATTCTTATGGATGCTAGAAAGTTAATTTAATACCTAGAAATCTACATAGATCCGGTCAAAAACATAACCGTATATGAGTATATGACAAACTCTCATAAAAATGATGTGAGCCATTTGTATTGTAATGTTGTGGCTTATTTGTTTCACAAGTGCTTAAACTTAACGTTTTTTGGGGACAGTTAGTCGTAGAAGAATGAAGGGGGATGTTAAAATCCATGAGGCAACATTGAGGTTTGCTATGGGGACGTGAACGTGATCAAAGGTAATTGTGCAGTTAGAGAAATGGAGAAAGTAGATCGTTATTTTATGACTTTAACTCTTTCTTTAACTACAACATAAAAACAAATAAACATATCTTCAAATTTGAAACAAACAGTGCAAAAGAACTTTAAACATACAAATCTTCAAAAATGTATCCAGAATATTACATATTACATAAAGAATTATAACATATCTTTATACTCTCAAAAACAAAGTGAACTAAAATTTATAATATATAACCACTAGGAAAAAGTTATAACATCAGCTTCCTTTTGTCTTAAGTGTACAAATATGGTGTTAGAGAGAGAGAAAGAGAGTGCGTGTGTGTGTGTGTTTTGTATGTATGAGTGTATGTATGTTCGATGGTGAGCGATTATTGTGATCTAAGAGACATGGGAGAGAGAATGTTGGTGAGATAATGGAAATTACTATTGTGTATGTTCACATTAATATTCTAAGTCGATTTTTATAAAAACAAGTTCTATGTGACGTTTAAATATATAACCTAGTTTTCTTACCGTAGATGATGTGATGATAATATAACGAATATAAGTGACCAGTTATTTAAGGGTTAAGATCCTCTCATTCTATGATCAAACATAACATATCATGTTCTCTCACAAACATAATTATGAAACCTATAAAGTATTAATTATTGACTTATAATAAGAGACATACTCTTATATTTATAAAAAAAATATGATTTATTATATTTAGTTATAATATAAGATGATTTTAACACGATTTTAAAATATAAAATTGCTTAAGGGGTTTATTCGACTTTAAATCATACTACAAGGGGTTCAACCGTGGCTCAAGAAACTTAGAATTGATATTTTTGATGAGAGACGAGGGTAACCACCGATATAGCGAGACCCGAATCACTCTGTTTATTATCTTCGGACGCACTCCCAAAAAAGTCTTTTCCATCACCACCTTCATCTCTCTCTCTCTCTAGAGAAAGAACAAACACGCTTCTGTTCTCCTCAATCTTCCATTTTCTCTCTCTACAGCTCCGTTGATTATCTCCTCGATCTTCGCCGATCAATCATCTCCGGCCATGGTTATTCTCTTTACACAACATTTTCCTGCTGTTTTACTTCGTTTGACTTGTTAATATACCTGAATCTTGTGAAATTTTGTTTATTAATTGGATAACTTTTAATCTATGCATGTGTTCTTGTCTCAATGTGTTAGAATTGTGTTTTTATGTTGCGTTTTGGTGTTGTATATCTGATCTGTTATATGTTCAGTATCCGTGACTATAAGTTTGAAACCCTAGAGTTGTATATTGATCCAGATTCATTGTCAAGACGTTAGTTTTTTTGATTATGGATCTGATTCATGGTGAGGTTTGGAGGCTAGTTTTTCGATTTCGGAGAGTTAAATTTTCCTAAAGTGGTGGCGTATAATTCTTGTTTATCAGCAATTGCAACTGATTTGGTAGCTTAGGTAGGATACAAGTAGACACAAAGGTTAATTTCACTATTCTTTAATGGAGGATAATATTTTTTTAATTTCTCTATGAAAGAGTGCTAATATTTGTAACAAAATGTTGTTGTTTGGAGACGTCTATTGGTAATCAGAAGATTGGCATGTTACATTTAGGTAAACAGTCTCAATCCAGATTCGATTTTTTCAAGAACATATTTTTATTTGTGTAGGTGACGCATGAAGGTTAGATCTAATTTATTCAGGTGTAGATGTATAGGCGAGTATTAACTAAGGTCTCTTATTGCATCCTATGTGCCAAAAAAGATGTCATCTTTTCTAAATATTTTTTTAGTCACAACTGTTTTTATTTTGTTTTATAGTTTTATCTAGATATTATCTAATCTATTTTTACTTGGTTACTTTTTGCCAAAAGATACAGCTATACTCATTTTTGCCAGCAAAATTATCTTTAGTAATATGGGCTTCTAAATTGTTTGAATATTCGACCCTTTGTTATAACTTATACGCATGGGTAGTACCAGTACTTCAATAGGAATGTGGCTGTAATTGATCGTGTTTAAGGAAAATAGATCACCAGATTTGCAACTTCAAAGTTATGTGGTTAGCATCAGCTGATGGATATTATGAAGCATGGGGGATCTGCCGCTCATGGATGGTCATGTAGAGATTGATGGATTTATGTATAACAAGTCATTTTAACTTGTGTTGGGCATTGTAGTTTTATATTTTTTTCAAACATTTATTGCACCAATCTAGTTGAAAGTGCATCAATGGTTGCACTTATATAACAAGTAATTCACTGGCCCACTTGGAACAATCACAGGTGAGTCTGACGATATATAGTATAACATAAATTATGTTTGGTGAAGCACCTTGAATCCACTGCAGAGTAAAGGATCTTGAATCCAACACAGAACCCTTTATGAATGAGAGAGATAAAGATGAGAAAGACAATGAAATCAAGTTTTAAGGCTGTAAGTTTAATGTTGAAGTTTGATGCAGTGTTTATGATCAGTCTGATTCCATGGGCCAATTATTTGTGTCATGTGCTAATAAATATGAAACTGAAGCTAACTGGCTATCTCACCAGTCATTTGAAGCTCCTCGGCAGCAACAAGCTCTTGCTTAGGTCATTTTTTATTCAGAAATAGGGGAAATTATACTTTGAAGCTAACTTATATCCACAAGTTTGTAAATATGCTCGAATGTGTAAAACCCTATATTTATGTAATTTTTTAGGGTTAGAATAAAATAGAGTATTAATCTATTCTTTTCGACTTGCTTTCTTTATTAGCTTATAGTATTTCCATATATATACATGACCCTTCTCTTCAACTTATGGATTTTTGTACACAGTCAACAATTACTGTTTCTTTGGATATTTAGTGAAGTCTGATTTTGTGTAGGCTAACGCTGCATCTGGGATGGCTGTGCATGATGATTGCAAACTGAAATTTTTGGAGTTGAAGGCTAAAAGAACCTTTCGTTATATAATCTTTAAGATTGAAGAGAAGCAAAAGGAAGTCATTGTAGAAAAAGTTGGTGAGCCGACTCAAAGTCATCAAGATTTTGCTGCTGACTTACCTGCTGCTGAGTGTCGATATGCTGTTTTTGACTATGACTTTGTGACTGCAGAGAACTGCCAAAAAAGCAGGATCTTTTTCATCGCATGGTAGTACAGATATTCAAAATCGTCTTTACACCTTTTACTAGAGGTGGAAATTTGGGCACGCGGGTTGGCTAAAGGGTCAGAACATGTAGTTTTAGTACGGGTCGGAACGGGGTGGGTTAGGTTGGACCGATCTGAAACACTCTGCTGTTTCATAAAGATTTGTTTGTAGATAGTTAGCGTCTCAAATATGATTACAAAATCGGGATAATGTAAGTGTAGCCATTCAACTTTTCAAATCTTTGAGACTATTGACTAGAATCAGGCAACTGTCAGTATTAGGTGAGGTTACCCGAGTATATACCTAGTCTCATTTATACCAATTTTTAGAAAAAACTGGCTGGATGAGTAATCGAGTATCACCTTAAATTTCTTGTAAAAGCTAAAATACTTTTGGTTACATTGTTGCATTAAGAATACACTTTGGACAACTTTCATCCTTTTTTCCCATTTCGATTGTAACAAATCACTTTTTTGACCCATTTCGCTCCTTTTGACTAAAATTTAAACTTAACCCAAACTGACCCGTTCATTAGCAAATGGTCTATACATTTTAATTTTGGAGATCTGTTTAAGTTAGTAACACCATGCTCTAAATATATTGCTTTTTGTGTTTTATTTTGTGTATGGACATGCAATAGGTCCCCTGATACTGCAAAAGTGAGAAACAAAATGATTTATGCTAGCTCCAAGGATCGATTCAAGAGGGAACTTGATGGAATTCAGGTTGAGCTTCAAGCAACCGACCCCACTGAGATGGATCTCGATGTTTTCAAAAGTCGGGCTAATTAAAAATATACTGCAACTGAAGATCATTCATTGCCTTGTTTTGCTCAAGAGAGATGTTAATAGCTTGTGGGGGGTATGTGTTCCTTTGAGCTGCCTATGATATGATATGTTTCTGGTTTGTCGTTGAAGTGGTATTTTCGGTGATATTGCTACCTTTTCTTTCTTCTTATAACTAATTTTGCTTTTGGTCTACCTAAGAGTAAGCAGATTCAGTGATCTTGGGCAAATATTTTGTTATGTGTTTCTATGTGTACAACTTATGACAGATCTGGGATGTTCATGATACTACGTTTTGGTTTGTTTTATAACCTCATATATGATGCCCTCCGTGGCTTTTACCTGCATCCTTTGCAAAGGTATAAATGATGTTGATAAGGAGCAGGGTGGGCTCAGTTGGTGCTGGATCTTGTGAAATAAAGGGTATTATAATTTATCTTTAAGCGTTACTTCTCTCCCTTCTGCCGCCACCGCCACCGCCACCATAATACGGTTGGCCGCCACTACATTTCTTCTCCCTTTCCCATTGAAGGATGATTGTTTTTCTTTTCTTTACTCTCCCGTTCTGTGTTGGAAACACATTGTAAATAAAAAGACTTGTTTTTTTTTTTACCTTGCTGCCACCCACATACCTCCTGCTGTCATGCCTTTCATTGCAATCATCGCTCGCACTGCGAGCGTTTGATAATCTACTAAATTTCCTGGGAAGTATTAGAGTTGAATGAGATTATGGTTTAGTATACAATGACTCAAACCAATTGTATAGATAAGCTAGTGTACAGAGCCCTTTACGATTACCCAACCTATTATACCTACAGGGTTATCATTATTTTACAACTTTCGCCCCGCTCAACTATCTTAACAAAAACCTTTGCTTATATGTACTGACTAACTCAAATTTACCAAGTTAAAATCTAATCCAATCACCTCATACACCGTTTTTACTTCCATGTGGTTGTATATCTTCTCCAAGTAAAATATGAGAAGCTGCTGTTACCTTTGCATGTCTATATACTCTTAGCCAATAAGAAAAACACAATTAGAAGGCAAGCTCATCCTTGATCCAAACCTGTTGTAGCACATCCTCTCTTTTTATTCATTTCTAGAGTTGTCATCTTCCAAACTATGCCTTTATAGCAACACCGACTGTGTTTATACATTTATTGATTGAAATCTAGACATGATAGGAAAGAAATTGAAGTTGATTAAGCTTACTTCTATCCTATATATAATTGTGTGTGTACCAAAGGGTTTGTAGCCTCGCGGTATTTGGTGTTGTAAAGTGGTGCCCCCTCCCAAGAGGTTGTAGGTTCAAGTACCGGCGTGAACAGTGGACTAGATTTAGTAGTGGGTTTAGAGAGTATATATGTTTGTTTGCCGTTCAAAAAAATATATATAATTGTGTGTGTATTTGTATGTGTGTCCAAATTTGTTCATATCAATTTCGACTGAATAGTTGTGAGTTAATGTTTCATTGTAGACAAAGATGTAGAACAATTTGTACCTATGCTACAAGCACAGAGTTAAAAACAGCCTAGACCACCTATCCCCACCGTGACGACTTTTGTTCAAGTTAATGGGTTGCATTAACCGGGTATTAGGTTGAAAATTGAGGTGAACTAGCTCTATTACGAGGTTGTCATAATTGACCTGATGTAAGGCTTGACAATCTTGAAGGAAAAAGCAATGAATAAAGGGTTGGCTATATGCACGAAATCGTTCCAATAGCAACACTAATAAGTGTTCTAGTTAAGTTTTTACACCCAAAATTCCAACTTTGTATGTCATCACTAAATTTTGTACCACCTAACAATCAAATTAACAACAGAAACCAATGATAATCATAACCGTGGAGGAAAATCAACTTGTGTCTATACAGCTTAAAAAACTGCAGCTTATTAATCATTCATGAATCTAATTTGAGATCTCAATACTAGCAAAATATTTAATATAGTCCATATTTAACGTATAGTCTTAAGAGACTAATTTTAGTCCTTAGATCAGCCTGATCAATAATTCAGATTGAATTTAAAATTTTTGGGCGTAGTAGCTATTTTCGTAATTAACATGTGATTGTATACAGAATCACATGTAATTGAATATTAAAATTTTTGAACTATGTTTTTTATATGGATTTTATTAAACACAACTCCTCAATAATGTTACAAATTTAAACAATGCTACTTAACCCTCATTTCCTGCACCTACTTAGACATGAAAATCTGAAAGCAAATAAATCAAATTCCACATCATAATGAGGTACCAAAATGTTATGACCCAAATGATATGTGATGTCAAGATTGCATTAGTTAGGCTGTTACATATCTGTTAGGATATTAACTATAAAAGCAATAATCTTTTCTTGTAATAATCAGTCTTGAATTGTAAACTCTCTGTTCTTAAACCATCTCTGTAAGAATCTGCCCATCAATGGCAATTTGAGCTTTCTATCTTCAATTTCTATTTCAATTCTTAGAAATTCTGGATTGATTTGCTATTAATTCTTCGATCAACATTTGAACCTGGAACTGAACCATTACAATTGTGAAAGGATCTACTTCATCTTCTCCAAGATAGTCAACACCTATTTGAAGGTATACCTTGGACCCCTTGTCATTTGGATTTCTACTTTTACCACATTCTTCCCAAAACCTGGTTGTAATGAAATTGCTATCATTACTTCCATCATCAGTTGCATTATCCTCACAACTATAATCTGAACAGATACCCTCTGTTGCAATTACGAGCTGAGCTTCATTGTTTACTTCGTCTAAGACATGTGAGGAGCTTACAACATCAGATACTTCTTCCAAAGGATTAGCCAACTTTAGTTGATTCTTGTCAATGACAGATAAAACCTCTACCTGCATGTTACTGTAATAACCTCCAGGACCCATGTTACCAACACCCTGTTCAACAAAATTCGATTCCCCTTTTCCAATTTCATTTCCTTCTTTACTAGTAGGATCAGGAAATAGGTTCGAAATAGTGATTGGTTTGTTTGAAGAGTTGTGTAAAACGGAACTAGGATAACGTTCAGGAGGAGAGAGTACAGATTCTTGTAATTTGGCAAGACAATAAGCATCGTAAAGAATTTTAGGTTTGAACATACTAACCCATTTCTCAATTTCCGGTTTCAATCCCCAAATGAAAAGCCTAGTAATATGAATTTCATCTAATTGCATCTTCCCAAACAAAGAATTGAATGTCTCATAATATTCTTGAATAGTCCCTTCTTGTTTAAGAATTTTTGTTTTAGACATTTCTTCAAACAGTTCATGTGCATGTTTCTTGTTCTTACCATTACTTCCATGATCTTCTCTTTTTACCCCATGAATTACTTCATAATCACAACCCTCAACCATTATCCTCCCCAAATCATTTCCAAGATATAAAGAAGAACTCGAATTTCTAGGATTGAAAATTGAAGATTGAAAATATTTACCTGGGTTTTCTTGGGTACATTGATGTATCTTCTTGTTTAGATCAGAAAGTGATGATTAAATGGCTGAAGTTATGCATTTTGTAATGAATTTCTTCATATCTTCATCCATGGCTGTAGCGTTTGTTGTAGCACCTGGTGCTTAGTAGATGGTGTCAAATTGGGAGCCAAGAAAGTGGCTGTGATACCAATTGTAATGGTTCAGTTCCAGGATCAAATGTTGATCGAAGAATTAATAGCAAATCAATCCAGAATTTCTAAAAATTGAAATAGAAAGCTCAAATTGCCATAGATGGGCAGATTCTTACAGAGATGGTTTGAGAACAGAAAGTTTACAATTCAAGACTGATTATTACAAGAAAAGACTATTGCTTTTATAGTTAATATCCTAACAGATATGTAACAGCCTAACTAATGCAATCTTGACATCACATATCATTTGAGTCATAACACAAAATCATTAAAAGGTTAGTGAGTACCACACAGGCCTTGATCAACTATACTTTGAGCTTCAGTTAACAAACATAAGCATAACATGCTTGTAAATTATGCCTTCAAGAACACCTGAACAATTGCAACAATAACATATAAACTACCAATGTAATTTATATAAAAATAATAAGAACCATTTCAAGTACTGAATTGGAGATTTAATTGATTTCAAAGATGTGTCATAACAAGATAAACTATAGACCCTGAGATAGGGTTCATCCCGTTACACTAGAACCGAGTACAAACAATTGAATCTTACAATACCTAATGTGACTATCACGATTCCCAGCTTAATTACTAAATTTAACCACCGAAACCATAAAGGGTACGGCCCTGTCGCTTCAAAGCATAAACCACGTCCATGGCGGTGACAGTTTTCCGGCGAGCGTGCTCGGTGTACGTCACGGCGTCTCTGATCACGTTCTCTAGAAAGATCTTGAGAACTCCTCGAGTCTCCTCGTAGATCAAACCACTGATACGTTTCACACCGCCTCTTCTCGCCAGACGGCGAATTGCGGGTTTCGTGATTCCTTGGATGTTGTCACGAAGGACTTTCCGGTGACGCTTTGCTCCTCCCTTTCCGAGTCCTTTGCCTCCCTTTCCACGGCCGGACATTTTGGAATCTAAGATTTGAGATTTGAGATTTAGATGGTGGTGATTTGGTGGATAGCTTATAACGTTGGGTTGAGTAGTTATATAGGTAGCGGCGGAGGTTTGAAATAGTGCTGTTGAAGTGATAGCGATACGTGTGAAGAATTCAGTGTGAAAGAGAATCGTTGATTGAAGTTAATCGGACGGTGGATAAGTGTTACAGGATGGCGATCCGTGTGGTGTGCTTTCTATTTCAGCCCCATAGGCGGGAAAAAGGAAATTTTTATAAAAGGATCTCCCCTTGAGTTTGGATGGATGGATTGATCAGGCCATATACTTTCACATATCTATATCACTCTTCTTTTAATGACACGTTATCAAACACGAGTTTAATTTTGGAGTATTGCCTCACTAGAAACTTTGGTAAAGAAAACCTAGTAGGAAAAAATAATTAGCGAAGGGAAAAAAATTGTCGTTCAGTAAAAACTGAACTAAATTTTGCTAACAGATTAAGTACAAAACAATTGTCGAGTTTAGTAAACTTAGTAAGATACATTAGAGTCTAGTACACTTAGTAAGATACATTAGAGCTACAATTGCACAGGGATATGCTACTACTTAACCAATAACCTCTTCTTTTCTTCACGAGATCGAAAATTGATACTGTCAACGTTAAGTGATCAAACGACCATTTTAGTGCTTAATAGATTTGATTTGTCCATGTTGAAACGTTTTAAAAAAATTCTATATAGTTTGATTGATGGACAAGTTTTTCATTATGCATATTATAAATTTGTAAACCATGACACTATTTGATTTTTCCAAAATCTTGCGTTTCAAATTCTTCTTTAATAACATGGTTGATTCATTAATTTCTTTATATGTTCTAATAAGGTTCAAATCATCAACATAGACGACTATGATCACAAATCCAGGTGTTGCTTTCTTAATAAATACATATGGACAAATAATATTATTGGCAAAACCTTTAGTTACTAAGTAATCATTTAAACGTTTATACCACATACGTCTAGATTGTTTCAAACCATACAAAGATTGTTGTAACTTTATTGAATACATATCTTTGGGGTTTTCACTTAATGTTCCCGGCATTTTAAACCTTGTTGTGATTTTCACTTAATGTTTCCGGCATTTCAAACCTTTTTGTGATTTTTCATGTAGATATCAATATCACGTGACTTTTACAAAATTACAAATAAGTTGTGACAAAATTCATAATACGCAATTCTAAATTTGTAGAAACTATGGCTAATTAAATATCTAAATTTTATTATATCCATGAGAATACGTTTTCTCATAATCAACTACTAGTCTTTGAAAAAAACCTTGAGCTACAAGTTAGCTTTGTATTTTATAACTCCATCTCTCACATTTCGTTTTCGTACAAAAACCCTTTATAACCCACGGGATTCACATTTTTTGGAGTTATGACAATGCCTATGAAAACATTATGTTTGTTTAACGAATTTAATTCAGCTTACATTGATTGTTTCCATTTATCCCAATCATATCTATTTTGACTTTAAATCACAAACTTTGGATCATGATCAACATTCATAATTTAAAATGCAATAACATAAGAAAAGAAAATCATCAATATTTCAGTTCCTTTAGGTTTCATAATATACTTGTTTGACCATGATTAATGGAAACAACATTGCTAACATCAATTATTTCTCTTGTGTTTCTTTATAGCACTTATGGTCAATTGCATTTTCCGCATTGTTTTTTTTTTCGAGAATTTTTATCTTTTGAACCGATTGGTCTTCCATGTTTAAAGCGTGTTTTAGACCCTTAAGTAACTTTATCACAAGATTTTTCATTCGGTAAATCAATCCGGGCTAGAGTGTTAATAGCCGATATATGTGCTTTTGTCAAAAGGGAGACTATACGTTAGGATTTCGAGTATGAGTATGGATACTAAGAGTATCATTCTTAGATCTTTTCGTGTATAGAGATGGTATAAATTGTGAATCCGACTAAGATGAATCGGCCTCTGTATAATTAAAACACGTTGTTTGTCAAAAGAGAGACTCTACGTCAGGACTGTTTGTTAAAACAGAATAATTATGTACTGAATGATTATGTGATCTGAATAATTCAAAGGCTCCGAATGAATCTGCCTCTGAATGTGACACGATGTTTGACAAATGTTTAGAATGAACAATTAGAATGGTGCAAAATACCATTTTAACCTTAATAGTGACATATTATATTATAATATAATATATGATTGTTTAACAAGACAACATGTAAAAGGAGTGTTAGGGTAAAATATTTGGTGCTTAATAATTCAAAATGTGATTTAAGATATAATGATTTAGCAACATTATTATGTTTCATTTACCACAGTTTTATTCAAAGACAATAATCAAACATGTTGAATGCTGAACAATTCAGAATTCGACGCTAACTAGTTTCATTAAACAGCAAACAACTAACCTGTTACATAAACACGACATGTTGTGTTCCTGGTGGTGGTGGTGGTGATTGGTGGTAGAATGTGATCGGTGGTGGTGGGTTTTTTCGTAGTCAAGAAGAGAAATGACAGTTAAGTGTGAGATGGTTGACTATGTTGGTGGGGTGGTGGTGAGGCGAAGGTAGAAGATGTGGTGGTTATTAGGTGCGGAATATTGCAAAAAAATAAAACAAAAAAAATTATATGCATAATTTCTAGATTTTTTAATTATTTATTAGAAGTATATCTAGTATTAAAAAACCAATTAAAAATTAAAAATAGTCAAAAGATGTAAATACCCTTGTAAGTTGTGTCAATTGGATTTAACGCTAGTGATTAACATAAACAGTTAAAAAGAACCATCTATGCAATAAAATAGTAGTTTAAGAACAAGACACAAATTCGTTTATATCCTTAAAAACTACCCTAATTACGTACATATCCTTGTAAAACTCAGAATTACGTATAAATCATTACAAAACCTATAAACTCACATATATACATAAACAACTAATTTGATAATATTTTTTTAATTTAAATAATAAAAACTAAAATTAAAATTGATCTCAAATTGATTTCTTACTAAATTATAAAAATGCCCATTTGAATTCCCTTTCAATCACTATCGACATTTCATTCAACTGCCATCTCGTATTCTCAGGAACGATATCCGTATTCAGATTCAAGCTACCCTTCAATCGATTCCTTCAACTATCATTGCAAAGTTATCGTACGGTGGATCACATGCCTCGTTTCTTTAGTCATGAATACCTTCTGTAATTTTCGATCAAGTATTTCCTATCTTCCGGTCGATACTAACTTCTATAAACTGCCCTTCAATCGATCCTTTACATATTCAGTCAATCGATCATGTGCTTCTTCTATTACAATTGAGACTAGCTTCAGTCAAATACATGGTTCCTTCTGAGTTTAAGTTGTGATGTTCCTCTGATTTTGGTAAGAATGAACTGCTCTTCCTCGGTTTTGTTTTTTGTTTTTCAAGACTTACAATAATAGTAGAATATTTCTGATTATGTGTGGGTTTTGAATTAATTCTAAAGTTAGTTCTCAAATTAGTTAGATTATTTAGAGTATATAATCTATATAATCTGAAATTGTGATTACAAGTAATTTGGGTTTATGTGTTTCAAAATTCTATGATATTATGTTATTTTAAATAAATTTTCAGCATAGTGAAGATGGATGATATGGTTGATATACCTACCGGTGACTCTTCAACACCAAGATGGGAGATAATGGTCCAATCACCGATAGTCAAGTAAGTTTGTATCATTAAGATAAGGCTCGTATGTGTTATTGACAAGATCTCTACTTTTTAGTACAAGTAGCATTAGATTACAAGCTTAAACTAAAATATGGAGGCTTCTTTCATTTAGCCAGAAACTCATATAGGAAAATATATTGTTTTGGCTCTCGAAAATCTATCTACATGGACACATATTCATATAATTTGAGCGATATGGTTGAAGAGGTCAATAAACATTATCCGTCAAGAAATGATATTGTCTTGTCAATACTTTTTGTTGATAAGTATGCAAAAGAGCAATATTTTGTTCAACTAGATTCTCCTGAGAACTTTATGGTGATGCTTAACATGTACAAGGAGGAGAAAGAAGTAACAATTTTTGTGACTACAGATAAATTTATCCAACGAAGGTATAAAAGTTTATTTTACATATTATGCATTTATCAAGTGGTGTAGATCCCTAGATTAACTCAAGTACAATTTTTGGTATAGTGATTAACATGAAGTTAGTGATCAACGTGAAGTTATTGATGAATCTGATGATGAAAACAATTCTGACTCAAATGGTCCAAGTGAGGATAATTATCATATTCATCATAGTACTGATAATGAAAATGAGTTTCCGAATTACAATTGTGAAACTTATCGATATAGTAAGAAGAGTACAACCATAAAAAAACATTTGAAATTTCCAAACGTGGTTACTTTTAGAAGAGCTCTAAATCATTATGCATTAACTCATTAGTTTGAATATGTCATTGAGAAAAGTGACGAAACACGACTTACAACATGTTGTGATGATAAAGCGTGTGAGTAGAGAATTCACGCTTCTCTTACTCAAAATGGAGTTACTTTTGAAGTAAGTATATGATTCGAAAAATTATAAATTTTTTATATGACTGTTTTGTAAACATAATTGCTTGTTTCTTTATATACATTTTTGTAGGTGAAGAAATTTGTGGATACACATTCTTGTACTTGAAGCAACAAATGTGGTAATAAGCATGACACTCAAGGATGGATTGCTGATGTAGTCACCGACAAGATGAAATCTGATGGGGATCTTGTGTCGATCTCAAGAATTGGCTTATGAAAACCTACAATGTTAATGTACCATATGTGAAAGTCTTTAGAGGAAAAGAACAAGCTTACAATGATATTGAAAGAATGTGTGCAGTAATAGTGTACACGTGTCATCACATCCATGAACACTGTAAGTCACTAAATGGTCACACAGCTGCACACCCAACTAATGAACCATAAAACAATACGATGTGTGTAAGAAAGATAATTAATAATTGATTAATCATCGAGAAATGAGAAAATAATAAATTGATATTTATTATTAAAATAGGATATTAAATATTTGTTAATATTTAATAGTTTATTAAGTTTTGGTAAATATTTAAATATTAAGTTTTGGTTGAATATATATTAATTAATAGTTTATTAATTAATAAATCAAAACTAGAGGGTTTGATTTGTCGATTGATCACGGACCGTACTTTAAGGTCCAAAGGCTTTAATCCAAGTAATTATCTATTTAAGGAGGATTAAGCCTTAAGTTTAACCTAATTGAATAATTAGCCACCAAAGACAAAACTATCTTCCTTGTCCTCTCTCTCTCTCTCTCCCACGGCCGAACCCACCGCCTACACGATGTTTCACGGCGACTTCTTACGGCGGCGGCCGGTGGTAGCCCTGCGGCGGCCCTCCCTCGGCGGCTATCCCCCCTCTCGCCCGACCTCTCTTGTGGCGAGGTGGTCCTCGACGACGGTACACACACACACCAAACTCTACTGTTTTGGTGGTGTACACGATTACGGGAATCGTTTATTCTCGGGTATTGGTTTTTGGTGGTCTAGCAGCCAGGTTCACGGGTGCATATCCCCCTCTAGCAGTTCAGGATATACTTTCTTATCCTCTTTATAACTGTTATGGACTTGAGCATATAATATATCTGTTATTGTTATGATTACATGTTTTGTTTTCCCACGTGATCCAGTTGTGATCCTTGGATGAGATTTACCCGTTTTTATATTCCGTTGTGCTTGTTGTACCCTGTAAATCCCTACATATATATACGGCAAGTGGGATGACTCATTCTTGAAAATTGATGATTACAAAGAGGAAATAAGAAAAAGAAACCAAGGAAGTGTGGTTGAAATTGATTTTGAGACAAGAGATGACAAACATATTTCTTATGGCTTTTTATATCATTATCAGCTTGCTTTAAAAGTTTCTTGCTGGTTGTCATCCTTATATTGGGTTGGATGCTTGTCATTTGAAAGGGAAATTCAACGTTGTTCTAACTACTGCCACGGGTATTGATGGTAACATGTTGGATTATGTGCAGAGATAATTAATGGGCATATTGTATCCAATGTTATAAGAGACTAAAAGGTCACACTGCTACACACCCAAATCGGAACAGTTGGATTTCACCATAAATCTGTGTGGAAATAATTAATCAGATTGGATTAATTATTAAAGAGAAAAGTAAATAATTAATCAGTAGTATTAATTATTGAAAAGAGAGAAATAAATAATTAATCAGTTTGTATTAATTATTAGAAAGGAAATAAATAATAAATAGTTATTTATTATTTAAAAAGAAATTTATAAATATTAAGTTTTAATATTTAACGGACCAGTTAATTAATTAACTAGTAAAAGTCCAGGGGGTCAAAGCGAGAAGATTGATAGTTTAATTAAAACCAGTGGGCTTTTAATTAAACCGGCTTAGGTCCATTTAATCCTTATATATATCCTTAAGCCTTAAGGATTAACATAAGATAACTTAATTAAGGAAGAGGAAAACCTAGCCACCATCAACTCTCTCTATCTATCTCGTCGATCTCCTCTCTCCCGGCTCTCTCTTCTCTCGTCGAAACCGAAGCAAGCAAAACACCAAGTGTGTTTTGCGAATTCATGGTCGACGCACACATACATACTCTCGGCTTTTTCGAGTACTGTTGTTTGGTAATCCAGGAGCGGTCTACCAGCCAGTTCCAAGGAGGTGCAGTAGTGGTGGACTTACTTTAGCAATCCCATTGTCTCTGATCAGGTATATTTTTCTTATAACCTTATATGTGGATTGTTTGTTTATTAGAAGCTATGTTGATCATTAGTTTTAAGATCCTAGCCCTTTTTGGGGTTTAGAGGGTTGTGTTCAATCCAGTTTTCGCTTTTAGGATTGAACCAGTAGAATCAAACCCAGGTTTGACCAGTTTGTGTCATTGGTTGGTTTGGTCAGATCAAAACCCTTCAGTGGTATCAGAGTCTCGGCTCTATGATCCAAAGTTTCTAGTTTTATCTGTGTTTTAGATTAAGGTTTTGTTCTTAATTCTCTACTTGTTCTTGAGATTTTAATAAATCAAGTAGGTAACAAAACAGTTTGTTTTTTGTTATCAGGTTTGTCCTATTAATCAGGAAATTCAAACAGTTAGTTTGAATGGTTAAAAGGATCATGATTTTTTGGATAAGGATAAGTTTGAATTAAGTTTTAAATTAAACAGTCTGTTTAATTAGTTAAACCTAGTTTATCTAATTAGTTGGTTTGTTTGATAGTTGAATGATCTTCTCCATCTTGTTTCTTCTCCTCATATTTTTCAAAAACCATAAGGGATAAAAACAAGTTTTCTGTTTTTATCCAGTTGATAAAAGGTTTGTTTTTAACCAGTTAGGTTTAAACCAGGTTTGTGTTTAAACGGTTAAAAAGGATAAACTTTTTTTTTCTAAAACTTGATCTTAACCAAGTTTTGAACTTTTTGTTTAAAAGGGTTAAAATCTCGTTTTAGGATAATTAGTTATTAATAAAACAAGTTTTGTTAAAATTAATAATTAATAGTTTTTTGGTTTTTGAATTAAATCCAGTTTTTAATCAATATATTAAAACAGTTAGTTTTAATAGGTTAAAAAGGATTTAAAATATTTTATTTTATGTATTAATCGGGAAACGGGAACTGAAACCATCACCGACCGTTAGCGGCGCTAAAAGGGATTTAGCGGCGCTGAGAGGACTTAGCGGCGCGAAAGCCCAATGGGTTCTCGGCCCAAGAGGGCTTCGGCCCAGTGGGTTCTCCGGTCCGAGTGGGTCACGGACCAAGTAGGTCTCGGCCCAGTAGGTTCTTTCGGGTTAACGAGGTTTCGGCCCCCGAAGATGTTGGCCCAAATAGTTTATCGGATTAATGCAAAAAGGATTATTAATTTTTAAGTGTTAAAAATTAATAAGGTGTTATATAAACTAGTATTATATATTTTTAATTAGTTTAGTTGTTTAGATATTTATTTATTATGACTAGTTTAGTCATTTTTGAATAAATTCTAAAAGGGTAAAGGTTATATAACAAAATGGAGAAACAAATAAGATAATTTTTAAATTGACCAAAAGTTGTCGGTTTTAAGTTTTTGGAAAACTAGTAAAAGCCCGACATGTGATTTCATTCAAGTTTTCAAATGAAGTCATGTTTCTCAAAGTTTTGTTGAAAAATTATATTTGGTCAAATAAATTTAATTAGAAGATCATAATTCTCTTTTTGGTTAATAGGTATTAATCAAAAGGGTAAATGAGAATGTTTAAACAAACCAAGTTATGTGCTTAACAACATAGTTTTTTTTTTGTTTATATTTTATAACTGCGTGGTTGTTTTTTTTATATATAGCGTTTATATATAATTGCGTGGTTTTGATACATATAGTTATAGTTTTGCCGACTTAGGACTCCTTTTTCCTTTTTCCTTCTTTTTCTTTTGGTTTTGGGAAGGCCTGTGTGCCAATTACAATCCCTTTCTTATTTGTAATATTGTACTGGTTCGGGGAGTCCTGCGTGCCACTTACAACCCTATTCAATATTGTATTTGTAATAGATTAGTAATAGTTTAATCCCTCAACCAAGATGGACTCGAAGAAAGGTGACCAAGTAAATGATGTTCTTCACATGAAGGACGGATACTTCGGGGAGGTGTCAAGGCTAGTGGGATCAACACATCAAGAAGGCGAATCCAAGTCACTTTATCCTTAGGTTTGACCTTAGGATTAGTTGGCAAAACTATAGGGCTTTATATGTTGTTCTATTATCTGCGTGGTTGTGGTTCTTTTATTTACTGTTTTTCATATAGATTTGTGACATTTATATGATGCTAAATAAAAAAAGGGGTTTAATAACAGGTTGTTATTAAACAGTGAAAAACCACGCGTTTTATGACAAACTAGAATACGACTACAGGTTGCTAGTCGTGTTAGTTAAATTTTTATAAATTTAAAGTTTTTGTCAAAATTATAAGTTTGGAACTTATAAAGGCCGTTTTGTGCACCTAGTTTAGGTACACATATAAATCGCATTTTTAAACAGTTAGTTTAGGTACATATATAATTTATTTTTACAATGATATATACGTAATTAAAGGAGTTTATAAGGATATAAAGAATAAAGTTTGTATTTTAAAAAAGAAGACTAAAATTGTAAATTAAGGATAATTTAAAGACGATAAATTATATAAACTTCGTAAATGATCGGTTACTTTTTTATCTTGCAAATTTTTGATTTCGAATTTATTCGGGGTTCTATTTAGCGGGAGAATGAAAATATTTTAAAAGCTTTCAAACAAAATTCCAAATTCACACCCGCTTTCCATCCTTCATGTTACGCGGATCGTACTGAAACAAATCCCGATCATTGATTAAACCGCATCCAACGGTCGATACAAAACCATTCATCGATCCCCAACATACCCATCTGTATATAATCAAACAATGTTATCACATTTTCTTCAACAAGCCTTTCATTCCATCACAGTTCCCGTAGATCGCTGTAAAGAAATGGATGCTGCCGGAAAAGCAAAGAAGGGTGCCGGAGGAAGAAAAGGCGGTGGCCCAAGAAAGAAGGGGGTTTCTCGTTCTGTTAAGGCCGGTTTGCAGTTTCCGGTTGGTAGAATCGGGCGTTATCTTAAGAAAGGACGTTATGCTCAGCGTGTCGGTAGCGGTGCTCCGGTTTACCTCGCCGCCGTTCTTGAATACCTTGCTGCCGAAGTAAGTTTTATCTGTTGATCTCATTCATAAGTTCCCTGTAATAGCAATCTCGATTCGTTCAACTAGTTATCTTTATTTATCTCTTTGCAGTCTTTTTGTTCATCTTCTAAATCGTTTGATTTTGTTGTTTGCAGGTGCTAGAATTGGCTGGAAATGCTGCAAGGGATAACAAGAAGAACAGAATAATCCCAAGACATGTATTGTTGGCAATTAGGAACGATGAAGAGCTTGGGAAATTACTCGCCGGAGTTACGATTGCACACGGTGGTGTTCTTCCAAATATTAATCCTGTTCTATTGCCTAAGAAGACTGCTGCCAAGGAGCCAAAATCCCCAACTAAAGCAACTAAATCTCCAAAGAAAGCTGCTGCTTAGTTAGTGTTGCATTGTATTGTTTTTGTGATAGTTTAGATGTTGATGTTATTATGAAGGTTTAACCAGGATGTAATCATTGTTATCAAATTATGTCTAACAGAATTAAGTTGATCTAAGTGCTTTAGTTTCTTCTCTTCTATCTTCCATTACTATGTCTTGAAGGTATACAGAAAATTTTTGAATACAAGTATGGCTTCATAAAACAGGATATCAATCAATGTTCTTTGTTTTCACAAACAAGCCAGTAATGAAATGGGTCTCTTGCCTTAGTAAAAAAAATGACAACAGAATCTTGAAACTGAAGTAGTAATTTCATTCCTTAAAAATATGATATGCTTAATTTGGCGAAGGACTCTGTAAAAATTGTACATATAGAACCTTCATGTTTGATGGTTTTCTCCAAAGTTAGACAATGGTTTAAATCTCTAGGTTTGATTTTTGGTTTCGGGTTTGATCTTCAATTTGGGAACACAAATTTACTAATCTTATTTCTAAGTTGGATACATGAAAAAATCATAATCATTATCTTTCTTTTATTTTTTCCTGTTAATTTTGATCTTCATTATTTTCTTTTCTTGATGTATTTGGGGAACACAACTTAAGTTTTTGATCTTTAGTCAAGTTTGATTTTCAATCTTATTGCTCTTAGTAGATATATGACTATTTATATAACGTTTTTTCTTCAAATTTTGTTTGAATGGATTCATGTTGTTTTGAATCGAGTTGTGTTTGTTGAAATCTGCAGATTTATGTTCAGTTTATTGCTTCAATTGCTACAAGTGTCTGGACCGATTTGCGAAGTTATGTTCAGAACATAACAATAAAAATAGAATAAATTAAAAACATCACACACAACCTTCATAAATAGTTATCAAATGTATAGAACGAGTGTTATGTATCCGCGTTTTGCTGCGGATTACGTTACTATTAGAGTTTAGTTCATATTTAACATGTTTTATTATTGTATGTTTTTAATAAAATTTCAATTATTAGACTGTTCAAATTTACCTTTGGATACATCTAGTTGAACACTTGGATATAAAAATAGTAATCTTTGAGAAACTTGATACAGAAGATATTTCAAACTTTCTTTTACTTTATACAATACTAAATAATATAATAAATAAAAAATGAAAAATGAAAAAAATAAATAAATTAGAAAACTATATAAAAAGGAAATTCGTAAAAGCAAAGAAGAAAAGAAGGTAGAAAAATTAGAGGTATTGAGAAAATAAAAGAAATAAAAATATTAAGACACAAAAGAATGAAACAAATATAAAAAAGAAAAAAGGGAATGGGAATAAATATTAGAGTTGTGTTCAATATAGTACATATAAAAACATAGTCCTAAAATTTAAATATTCAATTAAATGTGATTCAATATAAAATCACATGTGTTGGTAAAATCATTACATGTTAATTACGAAAATGTCACTCCGCCCAAATTTTTAAAATTCAATTTAGACCATTGATGGGACTGATACAAGGGCTAAGATTAGTCACTTGGGACTATGCAATAAGTAAGAACTATATTGAATATTCATTAATGAAGCCAAATAATATACGGAGAAAGTAAATGAAAAAGAAAAAAGAATGGAGAGCAGATTGAACGAAAAAAGTTAATTAACTAAGGTAAAGCCGCGATTCGAACTTGTGACCTGTGCTGAAGTAAGAAGCTGTAATGTGCTGATAACCAACTCAACCAAGAGTGATTTGCCTTTTGTTTTAACAAACCATGATTATATATAATAGGGGGCGCAAGTTAGAAAATCTCAACAATAAACAGTAAATTAGGCTCATGTTAACGTCTTGACAATTGTATTTATTATAAATGAATAAAATCTGAATTTTGTTTGCTTTATTTAAGGTTAAACAAAAGTCTGTCACATAGAATGATATTTTTGCCATATCTAATTGTACTTTGACACATTTTGATCATTTAAAGAGAATTTTGTGAAAATAATGTTTATTATCAATTGCAGTTTGTACGTGGTAATTGGTAATCGGAAAACCCGACTAGAGTATAGTAGGTAATGGGAAAACCCGACTAGACTATTGTAGGTACGAAAATTAATTTTATATTATAGTATAAAACTAAGATTACAAATACTGAAACTGAGATTACCAATAACCGCTCCATACCACCCCTTGCCATCTACCTTCCCATATAAATAAAAGACTAATTAAAATAAAATAATTAGATAGTTTGAACAATACAATTAACAAAAAATTTAATATTGGACATTTAATTATTTTAAATTAAAAACCAATTTTCACTTTTTTTAGTCAAAGTGTAAAAAATTAATGTCAAAATAATTAAGTCTATGATGTTATCTAAATTCAACCACACTTTATAATATAATTATAATCATATGGGATTAATCAATTTTAAATAAAAATAAATAATCACTATATGATTTAAACATTCATTTGGATCAGTCATTTTCCTATATTTTTGATTTATGATTTATATATTTTTACTAACTTTTACATAATATGTATTTAACTAGGGGTGAGCATGAGTACCGCAAATACCGAACCGTACCGGGACCGTACCGCAACCGGTACCGAATTAGAGTTTTCGGTCCGGTATTCGGTACTTGAAATATTGCTAAATCGGTATTCGGTACTCGTTATTCTCGGTATTCGGGACTAGTACCGAACAAACTAGGTAAAATAGGTACTCGGTACCGGTACCGGTACCGTATATGAATACTCGGTACGGTATTCGGTACCGTGTTTAAATCAAATTCGGTATTCGGTAAAACCGGTACCGGTGCTGGTCGGTACCGGTACAGTACCATGCTCACCCCTATATTTAACTACAATTACGTAAAGATTAGGAACACAGAAAAAGAAAACTAAGCAAAAATATATACCCACTAAACATAAAATTATATACCAAACTATTATTAAAACCTTAAATATGATTAACTATTATTACTAAATATATACTTAATATATTTAATGATGTTTTATTATTGTTTTTTTTCCGTTTATATTTATACTATAAATTTTAGAGTTAATTACAAAGATTGTCCCTGTGGTTTGCGCTTAATTTCACATTTAGTCCTTTAAAATCGAAAATTACCCTAGTGGTCTTTATGGTTAACATGTTGTTTCACATTTGGTCCTTTAGCCTAACCAACGTTAAGTTCTACCGTTAAAAGCCCCCATGTGCCTTGCACATGAGGGTATTTTGGTCTTTTTGCTTATTATCTACTTACGAAACACTATAATTAACTCTCTTTCCAGCGTAACATTGACCACACTTTCTCTTCTTAATCCTCTCCCTTTGAAGAACATCTCCACCCCTACACCGCCGGCAACCACCACCGACAACCACCTCCGTGCAACCACAGCCACCACCACCGTACGACTACCACTGACAATCACCACAGCCACGTCACCACTCCTTCAATCTCTCTCTCTCTTCGGTGTACGACCACCCGACAAATCTAAACGCAGCCGTCGCTCATCATATTTGAACCACCACAGCCATGTCTCCTCTAGATCTGAACCGCCGCCATCTCCAGATCTGAACCGCCGCCTTAGCTCTCTGGATCTGAACCACCATCGGCGCTCTCCAGCTCTAAACACACACATCGAGAGCTTTGAGTTGCAGATGGAAGAACAAGCGAGTAGATGCAGAATGTGAGTGATGAAGGATAACCTATGTGTAAGCTTATGTGTTGAAACCCAGCCATCGTTCTTCTTGCTTGTGTGTTTATTTCAGTTTATAATCTATTAGGTTTTTTAGTTTTCAGATTTGTGTTGAAACCCAGCCATCGCTGTTCTTCCTTGTACCTTGTGTTGAAACCCAACCATCGCTTTTAGTTTTCAGATTTGTATTATTTCAGTTTATAATCTATCACATTTGTGTTTTTGATGTGTTCGAAGGGGAGATTTATTGAAGTTATTTTATCATCTATTAGGGTTTCTTACTTTACCTACTTGAAGCTAAAAAGAACATCAGAAAATTAAAAAGATATAACTAAAATAAAAAATAAATTTTTTGTTGGTGCATATTTTATGAATCCCTAGTTCGTATCAATAAAGTATATACATGAAATATTAATTCAAATGTGTTTTGATTAATTGTTTGCATGTGTATACATTCTTAGTGTGTCTATGTGGTTATCTTAAGCTTACAAGTACTTAATCATGTGTTGATGTGTGTTTGGAAGTTTAAGTCTGCGTGAAAAAATCACCACTTTGGTGATCAGGTTCACCACGCACGAAATGACCTCACTACGTGCGTAGTGAGTACCACTTCGTACGTGGTGAGGATGTTGATCAACATGGATTAAATAACACATCCATTTCGTGCGAATTGAGGTCACTACGTGCGTAGTGACTGGCACTTCGCACGTAGTGACTAGTTTGGGCCTATAAATAGTGCTTAATTCGCATATTCAAAAGGAGTTAGCCACGAAACTCGACCTTTACGACCTTAAGCCTCGATTAACGCAAACTAGCCCTCGAAAACCGAAATCTAAGTGATAAATACGAAAACCAAGGGCAGCCTAGGCATCTCTGTGTGATACTGTGTGCCGGACACCTAAGCAGATACTAGTATCCTTAGGAGGTTTGGGAAATATAATTCCGCGATATTTCTCATCCTAGATCAGTCCTAGCATTAGGGTGTTTTAGTTTAGTTTAGAACCCCGTCCCCCCCCACGGTCCTACAAAGTGGTATCAGAGCCTTGTGCTTTGATTGATCACTTTTCCTTAGGATTTGTCGATCTAGGTGTTCCTTTAGGCCTGTGTGTGCCCTCTTTTGTCGGTTTTAATCGGTCAATAGGTCAAAATTAGGGTCTTTTGCGTTTAAAAGGTCAAAATTTTAGCGATTAGTTTCTTGAATTCCGTCCGTGAGAAGTGGACTTCCACTCCGTGCGTAGTGGGACCAGTTCGCACTAACTGTCTGTGTGTGTTCTAGATCCTTCGATTGCTGTCTGTGTGCCTCGTGCGAAGTGGTCCTGTAGTCCGCGCGTACTGCCATATGTGCGTGCGTAGTGACTGTTCGCCAATCCGTGCGTGGTGTGTCCTCACTGCGTGCGTGGTGCTCGTAGTCCGCACGAAGTGCTTGTGGTGCGTGCGTAGTTGCTGTGTGCGTCTAGAACCTTCGTTTTCTTAGAGTATAATTTTTTTTTTCCGGTCTTCGTGCGTTGTGCATTTCTGTGCTGTCCTGTGTGATCTTTCTAATCAAACTTTAATCCGTGCTTTCTGTGTGGTCTTTCAAAAAATTTTTTTACTCTGTGTGCTTGCTGCCTTGGTTCTCAAAGTCAATCTAAATGGCTTCTAAACAAACCACTGCCTTAAACAACCTTTTACTAGAAACAGAAATGGGCAGTATGAACAAAGTGCCGAAATTGCTAACCATGGAGGACTATCCTATGTGGAAGCCCAGGTTCAAAAACTTTCTAGATGGGGTTGACTGTAGATTGCGACGAGCCATGAACGTTGAGTATATGGTTCCGAAAGGGGAGGGAAACATTGAAACCCCATACGATAAGATGACTGTCGAACAGCAGACCAGTTACAATGCCGAAAAGAAGGCCTATGCTCAACTAATTCAGGCGATTCCCAACGAGATCTTCCACCAGTTTAGAAGATATCGAACTTCTTACAGTCTATGGAGAGCTCTTGAGAAGAGGAACGAGGGAAACGCTGCTCTGAAGGAACTAAAAGCTAGTCAATTAAGGAAAGAATTAGACCATTTCATGGCTACAAGAGATGAGAAGATTCTTTCCCTTATTACAAGATACAACCACCTTCTTAGTGAACTGGACAGTCTGGGTGTCACTGTTCAAGAAAAGCAGCAAGTAGAGATCTTGGCGAATGCTTTACCAAAGAGTTGGAGGCCATTCATCATGATTCTGAAGAATGGTAACGGTTTTGACGGGATGGACCTTAATGACTTCATCACCAAGTTGAAGGAGCAGGAGCAGGAGGAACTAAATCTGGATTCTATGTCTAGTTATCAACAGAACCCCTCACTCTACTACTCCGGAACACCTGTTTCGTCGTCCACCTCGTCACATGCCCCCCTACAGTCTGCCTATGTGACCAACGTGAATGAATCGGGCAGATCTACCTCTGATGCTTCATCCTCTGGGCCATCCTATACTGCATCTTCCTCCGGACTTAATGTCGAACACTTCAAGTATGGGAGTACAGATGAGGTTAAGACACATATGAGCATGCTAAGTGCACTAGTCTCCTCTTATGATGATCTACTGAAGGGGAAGATTGGTAATGCTCATATGACTCAAGAGGACTATGACCAGATCGACGAGGATGAGATGGAGAGACAAGATATCCTCTGGTCGTATGCCAACTTAGTGAGAAGGGCAAAATCTTATGAGCGAAGAACGGGAAAGTCAATATCAGCAACCAAGGATACCAAACTCGGCTTTGATAAATCTGTTGTGACCTGCTATAACTGTGGTGAAAAGGGTCACTTCGCGCGTGAATGTGAAAAGCCGAAGAATTCGGTACCGAGGTATCCATTCAAAACTGGTTCTGGCAGCAGATCATCTACCTCCACAACCATAAAATCTGAAGCAACTCCAACACCGACTAAGGCTATGGCAGTTGTTCAAAGAGATAAGGGAGTGGATTGGTCTGTACAGTTCGGGAATGCTGATGCTGACATCAACTTGGCGAACGTTCATGTGTTGAACGAAGATTCTTCATCCGAGACCGAAAGCTATTCAAGTGAAGAAGAATCAGGTGCCAGCAATGATGATGAACCAGCTTCGACACCAGCTGCAGAAGAGACACCAGTGAATGTCCGTGCCAAAGAGTCAAATCAAAAGGTGTGCAGCTGTGGTTAACCGTCTGCGGATCAGGTATGTACCTTTGGATTACCTTGTGGTTCGTGTGATGAATATGTAAAACAGATAGTGTTCTTAAAGTCTAATATTTCAGATCTCACATCTAAGTTAGATAATAACCTGTTGATCAAAGGAAGAGAAAATCAATTAAAAGAAAAGAATGAAAGTCTAGGTAAACAGATTAATGAACTAGGTGTGGCTCTGTTAAATAAACAAGATGCTATCGTGTTTTACATAAACGAAATCGATAAGCTGAAACGGGACCTTGCTACCTCAAAGGTCGATTATGAGACTCTGAGTCAAAAACTCAAAAGCTATTCCACGTCTTCTTATCTTTTTGAGTACATAATCGATCAGAGAGGTCAAAGTACCGATTCAGAAAAGGACAAAAACGTATATTCAAAATGTCCACCACGAGTGTTAAATCAACTGGTGAACGATGATGTCCATTCTGAAGCTGACCCACTACTCACAAAGGTTGATGAATCTTTTGCATCAACCCCAAAAGAGGATTTAAAGTTACACGAGAATGTGGGTGAGCCTCAGAAGAATGAGGTTCAGCAAGAAGAAATCAAAAAGGCTGAACCAGGAATAAGAGAACTGTTGGCTAGTTCTAATGTGAAAGGTCCGTTGATGCATCGTATCCACGATGCTCTTCGGAAATTTGAAAAGGAGGGTGTAAGGTCTCCTGATACCCGTCCATACCAAGAGGTCAAACAACTACCCAAACATCAAGGGTTAGGGTATCGGCCTCAAAAGGTAACGAAAGCCTCTGTGAAGCAATACCCAGAAAGGGTCTGCTATGTGTGTAGGAGACCTGGTCACCTCAGTTACAAGTGTGATCAGAAGACACATCAAAGCTGTAACAAGAAAGTTGAGATTTTACAAGAAAATAAAACGTTTCTTAAAAACCATCAAAACTCAACTCTTCCTGTTCAGCATCAAAGGATACCTAAGTGGACTAACAAACTGTGTGTTCAAATGTCCAAGGAATCAAGTGACAGGATCATCAAGACTGGAACATGGATGAAACTTCCAGTGGTTGGAGAAGACGGGAAACCCATGACCATCCGGGATTGGGTTCCTAATGTTGTCTAACTCATTCTTCTAAGTGAAGGGTGTCAAGCGAAATAGTCCAGGTTAAGGTTTCTATAACTGTGTGTCTTTATCATTTTATTTTCTTTGTGCTTATTTTCTGTGTCGTTGCATCTCTATTTTCTTAGTTTTTAGTTTCTTTAGTATTTTAGGGGGAGATAGTTCAGAAAACTTAGAAAATACAAAAAAATCAGAAAACTTAGAAAATACAAAAAAAATCAGAAAAACAAAAATGAGAAGTTGATCCAACTCAAATGGAAAATGATGGTACACTGGCTTTCAATACAAAGTACGTCTAGTAAAATTAGGACTGAAGGCATGTACATAATCCTGAGAAAAATGTCTGAAAACATAGCTGAATCAGATAAGAAACAGATAGTGTGTAAGACATATAAGGAAAGTCTAGACAGATAGATGGTTATGCTGTGAAAATCTCATAAGATTTAAGCTATCGAGACATTCCAAGTCTATAGGTCAAAAACAGTTGAGACTAACTTAGTTTGATGCACACATCTGTTACCATGCCAAATGTGATAAATGACATTGAGCTAAATGTAAAAGAGGGTGAAAAATTGACCCCAAACCTTGTTTATGTCAAAAATTGACACAAGCTCAGCAAGAAAAATGTCAAGTGAGGTGAAAAATTGACCTCCATGTCAAAGAGCATAAAATGCGTTGACAAATTAACAAAATCACACAAGCATGGTAGTCTAGGTAAGCAAGTTGTGCAAACTACTAAGTAAATCTATATACTGTGAGACTTTGAAAGAGATAGCCTTAACCGTGTATCCAGTCTAGATAATCTGAAAATGTTGAAACAAAATCTGTCATTATCTGAGGAAAGTTAGGTTGACAGACAGAGTTTGAGAGAATATGTTTATGTCCAAGGTTCTGAAATAAATGAGTACTAAGTATAGATGTGCTGGTACTGATTCCATCTTGGAACCTTCTCACAAAAAGATTTAATTTCAGTAATTTTATTCCTGCAATTTTCTTAGTATTTTAATTTCTGTTCTTTAGGATTTAATTTGTTAATAGTTTACTTCTGCATTTTCATTTTCTTTATAATCAGAAAAATACAAAAAGATTTTTGGTGTGTTTCTTATTTCTTTTGGTATGTCTATTTTCTTTATTTATAATTTCTTATGTTTGCATTTTTATCCCGTTTCTGTTTAGAAAAATACAAAAAGAGTTCTAGTATGTTCTTAATCATTCTTAGTGTTTTGATTAGGGGGAGTTTGTTCTGTTTACATTTCCTTCTTTGATGTGTTTTGCTTAAATGTCTATAAGTGATCTTGAAGTTACTGACAGTTTATTGCTGAATGCAGTACTAACAGTAATTAAGGTTCACAGATGAGAAACTCATTACATGTGAGATGGAACCCCACTAAGCACGAGTTACAGCTCACATCGTGCGTAGTGCAGGTAAGGGCATGACGAAAGGTATTCGTTTAAAATTCTACTGTATGAAATTTACTGTATGAATTTTTTGCTTAGTGAACTTTACTTTGTGAATGTTTACTTAGTGAAATGGTTATTGATAGAACTAGGTCTTAGGGGGAGTATGTTGGTGCATATTTTATGAATCCCTAGTTCGTATCAATAAAGTATATACATGAAATATTAATTCAAATGTGTTTTGATTAATTGTTTGCATGTGTATACATTCTTAGTGTGTCTATGTGGTTATATTAAGCTTACAAGTACTTAATCATGTGTTGATGTGTGTTTGGAAGTTTAAGTCTGCGTGAAAAAATCACCACTTTGGTAATCAGGTTCACCACGCACGAAATGACCTCACTACGTGCGTAGTGAGTACCACTTCGTACGTGGTGAGGATGTTGATCAACATGGATTAAATAACACATCCATTTCGTGCGAATTGAGGTCACTACGTGCGTAGTGACTGGCACTTCGCACATAGTGACTAGTCTGGGCCTATAAATAGTGCTTAATTCGCATATTCAAAAGGAGTTAGCCACGAAACTCGACCTTTACGACCTTAAGCCTCGATTAACGCAAACTAGCCCTCGAAAACCGAAATCTAAGTGATAAATACGAAAACCAAGGGCAGCCTAGGCATCTCTGTGTGATACTGTGTGCCGGACACCTAAGCAGATCCTAGTATCCTTAGGAGGTTTGGGAAATATAATTCCGCGATATTTCTCATCCTATATCAGTTTTAGCATTAGGGTGTTTTAGTTTAGTTTAAAACCCCGTCCCCCTCACGGTCCTACATTTTTAAAGATAATGACTAATTAATATGTATGAAAATATTAATAACAAATTAATTATTAGTTAATCTTAATTGAAAGTTAATTAATAATTAATTAACAAAAAGAAAGTAAGACGATAGAGGACCAAAAGTGATCTTCTATGATCTTCTAATTATAACCTTTTATTTAACTAATCACTAATTAATATGTATGAAAATAATTAATAATAATTAATATACCCTTTGACTAACGGTCAAAGATAACTGGAATTAGGCTAAAAGACCAAAAGTGAAAAAACATGTTAACCATAAGGACCAACAGTGTAATTTTCGATTTTAAAAGACTAAATGTGAAATTTGGCGCAAACCACATAAACCATATTTGTTATTAACTCTAAATTTTATCATAATTAAATTATATCTTGTTTTTATAATTTTTATTGGATCTATTTTTTTACACAATACAATTATCAATTTAGTTAAATAAATATAAAATAATATTTTTGCATATACAATTATAGTTATTTGTGTGTTTATACAAGTATTTAAGTTAGTTGATATAAAAGGTTATAATTAGAAGATCAATTATTTTAATTTATGTTTTAGTTCGAAATAACGCTACAACTCTTCTCGTGGTCAGTTGAAAGTATTCTTGAAAATACGAGATACACAGCAGCTTCCTATACCACGCGGATTGTAAGATAACAAATCATAGACCATTGATTATTCTTCAATCTGACGGCTGACATATATCCATGTCATCAATCCGCAGCTCCATCCTGCATCTATATAAACAAACCATTTCAATATTTGTTTTTCACGACTTCACCGATTCTCAAAGCAATCTTTCACTACTTTCTCTGCTATCTACTTTCCCGACAAGAAATGGACGCCACCGGAAAATCTAAGAAGGGCGCCGGAGGAAGAAAAGGCGGTGGTCCAAGAAAGAAGGCGGTTTCTCGCTCTGTTAAGGCCGGTTTACAGTTTCCAGTCGGTAGAATTGGGCGTTATCTTAAGAAAGGACGTTATGCTCAGCGTGTTGGTACCGGAGCTCCGGTTTACCTTGCCGCCGTTCTTGAATACCTTGCAGCTGAAGTAAGTCTCTTGTTTATCTCATCGTATTAATTGAATCAAAATGTAAAAGTAATTGCAATCCGATTCGATTTCCACTAAATGGTTTGATTTTGTTGATTTCAGGTACTTGAATTGGCCGGAAATGCTGCAAGGGACAACAAGAAGAACAGAATAATTCCAAGGCATGTTTTGTTGGCAATTAGGAACGATGAAGAGCTTGGAAAATTACTCGCCGGAGTTACGATTGCACACGGTGGCGTTCTTCCAAATATTAACCCTGTTCTATTACCAAAGAAGACTGCTGCCAAGGAGCCTAAATCACCATCTAAAGCAACTAAGTCTCCGAAGAAAGCTGCTTAGAATACTGTTAGTTGTGTAATTGTTGTTTGAGTTAGTTTATATGATGTTTGTATCCTGATTTGATCAGAATCTAATCATAGAAAGTAGTTGTTTACTGTAATTGTAGCAAATTAAAATGGATTTAACAATTGCTTTCATTAAATCAGGGTTTATTACTTGGTTTTTTTCTTCCCGATCCATAGCGCCTTGCATGTTTCTAGGATTAGATCTTCAACCTACTACCTTCGTAAACAATTGAATGCTTTTTTGATATTGGTTTTACGAACCATATATCAATATCTGTCGATAGCTTTTTCATGTTATCTAGACGTTCTAATTACTTAGTTTGCGTCTTCGATGTCTGTTGATAGCTCTTTCTTCCTTAAATTCGTTTCTTGTACACGTAATTCTTATTTATGTATATATATATACTAGCATAGTATATTCTTTAATGTAGCGGTTACGAATAGTTTTGTTCTGCAACTTGTTCATTTTAATTATTGAGTAATTTAAATTCTGTATATGTTTATGAATATAGGTTGTATGATATTAAAATTTATAAGTTTTATTTATTTTTATCGTCTAATAATTAAGTTAAAATATTTATTATGTGATAGATTATTTATAAAGAAATGTTTAGTTGTTAAAATATTTTGTAATAATATAGTTAATTAGTATTGACTTAATGTTATAAATATTTTCTTATTATGGAAGGTTTTATTAAAAAAACTATATATATAAATCTAATTAACTCAATATAATAGTTACTTAATTTAACAATTTCCATTTAGTTTGATTTGAAGGTAAATTAGTAATTTTAAGTTACTTAAAATTAAGAGATTAAGACAAATGCTTAAATAATTTATAAGACAGTATAGATGAGATGTGTGTTCAGTAAAGTTCGTATAAAAACATTGTTTTGAAATTCTAATATTCAATCATATGTGATTCAGCATATAATTATATTTGATTGTAAAATCATCATATGTTAATTACGAAAATACCATTTTGCTCAAAATTTTAAAATTCAATTTAAACTATTGAAGCGGCTGATTTAAATGCTAAAATTAGTTTATCAAAACTATGAATTAAATATGTATTATATTGAACATTTTTTATACATGAAAATCACTTTTATGGAGGAGGATATAGTAATTACACAGTTATTCATAATCCCAATAATAAACGGATGATCATAACTAATAGAGAAAATTACGCGGATGGTCCTTGTGGTTTATCACTTATTACACATACGGTTCCTTATCTTTATTTATTACGCTAGTAATGTCAATGGTTTAGAGTTTGTTTCACTGAGTCCTTGGTGAAGTTAAGGGGACCAAAATGTCCTTATTTTTCCACTTAAACTACTATGTCTATAGTACCCTCATCCTCCTTTTTTATTTGTTTTCTTACTTTATAATAATTTTACTATATAAATTATATATTTATATACATGTATATATACACACACTATCCAGTATCCTATCTTCTTCCTTCTCAAGACCCATGACTGGAAACCACCAGACAACCACCCACCACCCTCACCGGAAAGCCACCAGCGCCACACAGGAGAAAACCACCACCGTCCCCATCCTCTCTCGCTCTCTCTTTCTCTCAACCTTAACCATCACCACCACACCCTCCCCGGAGAATACAACCGGCCGCCACTGTTGTATATCACCATCATCGCATGCGATTTCAGATCCTCCACCCCATGCGATTTCAGATCCGTCACCATACCATCAATATATTCACCTCCCGTGTGCGATTTCAGATCCTTCACCCTGGCTGTTATGAACATCATCGCCACCCACCACTGCCGTATCTTCCCCTTAAACATCACCATTGTCTCATCACCTCCACTGCCGCATCATCGCCACTGCTTAACATCACCACTGTCGCATCACCACCACATTTCAAATTAGGGTTTTTATAGAACTTCTATCTCTCCAAATTAGGGGTTGTTCATAACATCTCTGTAGCATTTAAGATATTTGATTTTATAGATTTTCATATTTGGTTATTGATTTGGGTAGATTTTGTTAGATTATGTGCAGAGATAGATAACATGTATCATCGTGTCCATCACTATGTGACACTAAAGGATCACACCGCTGCACACCCAAATAGAACCTTTTGGATTTTACCTATTTTTTGTGTATGACAATAATTAATAGTTTAATTAATTATTGAGAAAGAGAGAAATAATAAAAGTTATTTATTATTTAAAAGGAGAAGTTAATATTTAGTTTAAATATTAACGGGACCAATTAATTAATAGTTATTAATTAATTAGAAAGATCGATGGTATTTTATGTAATTGATTAATAGTTTAATTAAAGCTGGGCTTTAATTAAACGGGCTTGGGGCCTAGTAAGGGTTTATTATATAAACCTTATTTACCTCTCATTAATCACATAAGTTAATTACAAGAAACAAAAGAAAACCCTAAGGCTCTCTCCCTCTCCTCTCTCTTCGGCAGCGGCGCTAAAGCCGAGGACCAACCACCGAGCAACGGTGGTCGGCGGCGACGGTACACACACACGCGGGTCACGGTTATTTGATCCGAGGCTCAATCCTTAGGCGGTCTAGCTGCCAGTTCGAGGCGGTGCAGTAGCGGTGGATAACCTACAGCTGTCTAGAGGCTTAAAGAAAAAGTTTTTGGTTTACATCAAGGTATAACTTTCTAACCCTCTTCCTCTTTTAGTTTCTGTACGAGTTAGATGAGATCACAGGAGGGGGTTTTATTCCGCTGTGCATGTTTTATACCTTACAAAACCCTTCAGATTTTCCCTCATGGTGTTCTTGACCTTGTTTTAGATTTGAGGTGGTAGAAGGTGGTGGTTATTGGTTTTCTTGAGGGGAGACGTTTGGTGGGTAACGGTGGTGAGACGGTGGTCAAGGGTAGAAGGTGGTGGTGGTTCAAGCTTTTCGTGGTGGTGATGGTGGTTCAAGCTTTAGTTGGTTGTGGGTGTTGATGATGGTGAAAGTTATATGTATTTGTTAATTTATTTTAACTATTAATTCTTTTTTAATAGAATAAAACTAATAAAAATAAATAAATTAAATACAAAAGGGTATTATAGTATTTTTAAGTGTATATGGGGGGTAATTAGGGATTGTTAGTGAAACGAACTCTAAACCATAGGGATTACCAGCGTAATAAATGAAGATAAAGTACCGTAGGTGTATTAAGTGGTATACCACATGGACCATCCGTGTAATTTTCTTTAATCTAAAAGACTAGAATTTTATTTAAGAAATTTTAGAAGAATGTTTAGTATAGTCCACGCTTAATGCATTTTAAATTTTTTGTCGGATGGACATTTTCGTAATTCACATGTGATACTTTTACAATCATATGTAATTGTATACTGAATCACCTCTGATTGCATATTGAACACAACTCAGAAATTTTATTTAAGATTTTGAAATACTAAAGTTACAATATTTTTTAGATTTTAAAGGACAAATATTTTCGCTATAAATTGTAGTTGCATAATAATTACTTCCTTTAAAAAATTTCATAATTCTTTCTACAAAACTTAAAATGAATATTGTAGGTGTATGATAATCCAAACCCGTTTAACGTAATTTTAACTTTCTTCAAATGATATTCATTTTACTTTCTTTTTATTTATACGGTTATTACCACAATTATTATCAGTATTACTTTTTATTTTGTTATTGATTTATAGTTATTACTTTGTTTATTATCATTGCTTTAGTTTTTCGTATTATCTAAACTTGAATCTTGTATAATAGTGCTTTTAACTAACTTCAAACGACGGATGTAATATACATCTTCACACGCCAAATTAACCCATATCTTGTTGTTTACAACATTACAATCACAATGGTGTTTGTTTCCCCTTCGATCACGACCTAAAGAAGCGGTACAGACTTCCAATCTTTAAGCGACTCAAGTGCCATAAACCCTAGATGAATTCGACAACATAGAAATCAAATTTTTATTTCCCCTTAGATTGCGTCCAGAATTACCGAATATAGACTTCCAACCTTCAAGCAACTGAATAGTTGCAAACCTTACATGGAATTTGACCAAATCAATACCCATAACCTTTGCAAATGCTACAAACGACTTCGTATATGTATTACCGTTATCATTGTGAGTTTGTTGAGCCCTACCAGGCTACCACCAACCACAGTGATGCCTGTCGCTAGAGGTGCACATCTTCGGATTTTAATCAGATCCGGATCGGATTTTTTCGGTTTTTTTGGGACCGGATTTTCGGATTGTAACTGGATTTTCTTGGACAAAAGTGTAACGGGTTTCGTACGGAATAAAGCCGGATTTTCTCGGACAAAAGTGTAACCGGTTTAACCGGTTTCGGATTAGATTAAAACCGGATTGGATCGGATAAAACCGGTTAAATCCGCTCCGGTTTGAAAAAAACCGGTTTTATAAAAAATCGGTTCGGATATTTTTGCACAAAATCGGATATTCGGATTTTTTGTGCACCTCTACCTGTAGCCTAAGATCGCCCCTGCTATGGTATCTCAATTATAAAACTTATGAGAACTAATTTCTTCAGATGTGGAGCCGGAGAAAGGTCTCGAGAGATGAAAATGTAAGAGGACTGCTTTGCAATGTTTGAAAGTTTAAGTGTAAGGTAGAGAGCGTAGGTGAGAGTAAGTTCAAATAGATTGTGTGTTCTTTTACCTGTATAACCTTATTTACTAAAAATAAATAGAAAATATAAGATATTAATTGATCGGTCAGAATTAGTTCTAATATTGTTTAAGTAGTTTTTTCATAAAAATTACCATGTTATATGTTTTATTCTATCTTGTAACTTTCAACAAACTTAGGCGGCGTTTGGTTGACATTAATGTTTCTGATGAAATTGGATTCTCTGATGGATTTGGAATCTACCAAGAATTGAATTTGAATATGTAATCTATTTGGTTGGCAGGAAATGGAATTGGAATCATTTTCCATAATATGTTTGGTTTGCAGACAATATAGATAAATTTGATTTCAGACATGTAAAATGACAATATTATCCTTCCTGCTTTTTTTCTTAAATTTAGCTTGTTTTATAACTTTTATGTAAACATTATATTAAATAAATTATAAAATCATGATAATAAACATACTAATAAACATAATAAGTTAAAATCACTACAATACAAAATAATAATCTGATAAACCTATCAAACAAAGAAACTACAAATAGTAGAATAAATTCTTCAAGTATTAACACTACATGCACCATAAGTAAAACCTTCATCCAAACCAACGACTTACACAACACAAAAGTCGTTTCCTTTCAGGTTTTATTCATAATTCATATTCAACCTCCTAAGTTTCTCTACATGAAGTTATGGCTCTTCAAGAACCACATCCCACCTCCGGTTTGGTGCAGCATTGCATCAATTTCATAACCTTCCTCCATCTCAAGCTGCACATACAAGAGAAGTATAAGTCCATCATATATATATATTTTGAACATCAAGAAAGTAACTTTATTAAACCTTTGTAGGTAGGTTCACACGTACAAGTATTCCACCATAAAGTACCAATCTTAATTGCATAACACACAAGTGGGCAAAACCCATGGCCCAAAATTGCACAGCAAATGATTGTACTCTATGCTATCCCCATCTTCCAGTAGCTTTTCTTTGCAGATTAACCACGTCCTTTGTTCTTCAAAACCCCATACCACATTGACTCCCGGTTGTACATGATATGGAGTCAACCCCATAAGACTATCCGCATCCAGGGAAGAAGCCATCGGCTTCGGCTGATATGGAGTCTTCAACCCATCGGGAACACCATCGCACCCCTTTGGGTGGTGGTGGGGTTTCAACCCAACTAGTCCCGAGACCTGATGGCTTCCTCTCTCATTTCTTTTATTTTTTCTTTTTTTTAATATAAAAATATAAAGGGTTGTATTATGTTGGATGTGGGGGTTGTAGGGTAAGAAATGGTTGGAGGTGGAGAATGATGTGGATGCTGATATGGCGGTGTTTTTGGTTGGGTAAGTTGGGTTGAATGCTGATAGTCTAAGTCCATCATATTAACACAGTTACACAGATAGTCTGAGAAGGTATACGTTTTTCTGTGTGTTTTATTGATACAGGTCAAACAACTAATATAATAAAGAAAAACATCTATAAAATAATGGGTCCTAAAGTGTATTCATTCTAATGCTCACGACATTGTAAATCATTTTATCTCGAGCACTGGATTATCATTTTCATATCTAATGCATTATAATTTACTAATTAAGAAAAAGCACATAAAAAAGAGTCAGTCCACCTGGTCCGAACTAAGAGATTACATCGATGAACGAAACCCAATTATTTATGTATGCCTCTAACAACTGAAAGAATGATTTCACAATTCAAGATATGTAATTCAAGATAAATAGCATAGATGATTTTAAAGAATCAACAAAGAAATCATCAAACCCTAAACCAATGATGAAGGATCAGAGAGAACAAGAGAGAGGAAGAACTTACCGAGGTTGGTGGCGGCGGTGGATGACCAGGATAGCGGCAGCAGTGGATGGACAGCAGCGGCAGCAGTGAATGGACAACAGGGTAAGCAGCAATGACGGGGGTGAGGACTACGGCGGCGTTGGCTGTGAGGTCGCCGAACGGTGGCTTTGAAGGAAGCCGATGATGGTAGCGTTGGTGTGAGGTCGGCGACGCAAAAGGGGGGACCGGGGGAGGCGTATCTGCCGAACGATTTGGGGGAATGACTAAATTCGCGCCGATTTTAGAACGAGGGTAATATAATAATAAGTCACTTTCCCTTATTTAATGGATTTTAAATTCCCCCATATGTCATAAGATTTTAGAATCCCTTACCTATAGGATTTAAATTCCCATAAAATTCAATTCCATGGTAAACCAAATATGAGTTTCTAAGGAATTGAAATCTAATTCCCACAGAATCATATAAATTCCTGCAAACCAAACAATCCTTAGAGTTTTTTTCTAGCTGTTGTGACATAGATTTAAAACACAAATATTTCATTACGAAATTTACATGATAGTAGCTACTCAAATATAAAGATTTATTTGATTTAAATTAACATGAAAAGGTAATCGGTGTAGGGTATGTTTGGTATGAAGCTTTTTGAAGCTTATTGGAGCTGATAGCTTTTTATTTTGAAAAAAAAAACTACATGTCATGTTCGGATAAAAAAACTGGAAGCTTTTTATAAATAAAAAAGCTCTAAAACAAAAAGCTTCTTGAATTATCTTTTAAAACTAGCTGGAGCTTTTTATATACCAAATTATCTAAATACCCTCTTTAATTATTTTATAAATCCTCATATTTTTGTAATTTGTCCTTTTTTGTTATTTTACACTGTTAAGCTTCAGCTACCAGCTAATTTGCCGAACACATATAAATAAAATAAACAGCTTCCAGCTCTAGCTATCAGCTTTCAGCTTACAACTATCAGCTAACAACTTTCAGCTACAGCTACCAGCTACATCCGACAAACATACCCGTAATGTTTATATTTATTTATCAGGAAAAACATATATGTAGTCAACTAAAAAAAGAGAAAACAATATAAAATTTAAATTATAAATAGAAAATAAATAAAACAATGTAATAATCCATATAAAAATATTTAACTAAAAAGTAAAGGTAAACATAAAATAAATAAAAAGGTTATTAAAAGAGAAATTTTACGGTAAAAACCATTAGATGAAAAATAACAATGTAAATTTACAATTCAAATAAAAAATAAATTTGTTTAAAAATTTATAATCTTACAAGTTAAATGCATACTTTAGCGCTGTGTTCCCGAGTTAAAATTAGGGGAGAAAGGAAAAGATTAAGGAAGGAAAATGAATTTAAGTTGTGTTCCCAAGTTTTCTAGGAGAGAAAAGAAAAGATTTTGGAAGGAAAATTTTCTTTTATTTTCCTTCCTGATTTTCCTCCCAAAGTAGGGAAGATTTTGGAAGGAAACAAAATAACACTTCAAATTTCATTTCTCCTCTAATTTTTTTTTGAACTCGGGAACACGCAATGACAAAAACATTTCCCTTCATTTTCTTTTCTCTTCTCTCGCTAATTTTCTATCCTTCCATTTTCTTTCCACGTTTAACTGTGGAACACAGCGTAGATGTGAAATATGAACTTTAAAAAGGCGAAAGAATATTTTTAGAAATATATTATACAATGAACATTTTTTTAACAAATTATTAAATGGCAATATAATGACATTCTTAAAAAATAATACTTTTGCTATTAAGGTCCTCATTTTATGGGATTATTTATTTTTATACGATAATGGTTGTATTAGCGTTAATAAATCATAGTTTTGTACTATAATAAACTTTAAAAGTTCTTTTAGTTATGGTATGTAAAACATTGAGATAATAATCTGAAAAATAAAACATTTAAATATTAATTAACAAGAAATTAAAAGTTAAATGGTTCCAATTTCTACTATGTTACTAGTTAAGTTTTTGGCTGTGTATACGCGCGGCCCAAGAATGTTAATGTAAGGCCCTGCGTACTGCCTTCGGGCTCTCTTCGGGCTCCGCTGCCAACTCAGCAGGTTCCCACCCTAACACCCTACCTTCTTTCGGGCTCCAACCCAATCGGTTTCCTTTCACCGAAGGTTCCGAAACATCTTTTCTTTTCTTTTTGTAATTTTTCTTTTGGGTTGTTTTATGAGTGGGTAAGGAGAGAGAAAATATTTTGGGTTGATTTGGGTTGAAGGTTGGGTGTTACTTGTGGTTTTGGGTTGAGTTTGGGTTGGGAAGAAAAGGTGATGTGGCAGTTAGTATGGCTTTGAGTTGGTTTAGGTTGAGTTTAGGCGCTACCCATGCCCTAAAAAACTGTCTGAAACAATCAAAGTTCCATTAAAGGAAATAAGTAAAATTCCTTAATAATGAGAATCTTTAATAGTTTTATATATTCTTCTAACAATCTATAAGACCATATAATAAGTATTTCATAGACAAATGTAGCATGCATTACAGATCCTTCTTAAGATCGAGATGTAATTATAGATGTTTAATCTGTAGACTGTAGAACACAACCGAATTACGAGTTTTGGCCCTAACGGTTTGATTGAAGCTATAAATTCTATCTATATATGGTGCCATGTGAGTCAACTGCCAATCTTTAACTTTTAATCTGGACCATCAGATCTTTCACAAATTAAATCTGAGCCATCTAAAGTCCCTATTTTTGACAGTATTTTTGACATCCGTTGGATCAAAATTCCAAACAAAATCTAAATCATTCATAAAGTCCTTACTTTTGACCTGGCAAACTAAAACTGCAGAACAAAAAACCGTGGGTAAAAAACTACCCAAAACATTTTATTAAACTAGGATAAAACGTGAGAAAAAAACATGACAAATTTATTTCCACTAAAAACTGCTGCATTCGTGGTCACCAATATTGTCAGAAACACCTCACGTGAATTCCTTTTCCAAAATCCTGAAACAGCAAAAAAAAAAAATATGAATAAAAAATTAAATATAAAACTGATATTATATAAAAACTACCCACCCCTGTATAGGTAGTGGGGTTGTGTATAAACTGTCATTTTTTAATCTATATAAGCGAACTTGGCATTTAATATTCCAGATTGTTTAGAAGCAACCATAGAAAACAACATTCACGGTATTTCTTCATTCTTATTTCTGCATCCTTAATGGCAAACAAGGCAAACAGCAGCTTTGTCTCTACCTCCCTCCCTGGTTCTCCTGCAAACTTGGAAGAACAAGATCGGGTAAGCATACACAGCTGTCATGAAACCTGTTTCTAAATTATGTAAACTATTACAAGAAATATCTCTCACAATCAAAAAATATGTCAACTATAATAACATTGCATTGTGAGAGTAAACTTTATTGTAGTTTACATTAATCAAAAAATCTGTACATGAAAACTATTAAACACATAAAACAGATAATCTGTACATCAATGCAAATTGTTTTTCATGGACAATTTTTTAGTTCTTCATTATGAACTTCATCATGTATACTGAAACATATAAGAGCTACGTTACCGTTACCGATTTTTATCCATCAGGGGCTTTTTAAGTGTGAAAACAGCACATTTGACACCCTCCCAGAGGATGCTAAAAATGGAGAAAAAAGTTTCATCGCTGAACAACATGAGGTAATATTTAAGTTCATCATATAAATACACTTATATGTATGAAATTATATATATATATATAATGTATCTCATAAATTTATACTCTTTTTGTATATAATCAGAAACATATATGCTACTTTAAAGTTACTGATTTTTATCCATCAGGGGATTTTTAAGTGTGAAGACAGCACATTTGTCTACCTCCCAAAGGATGTTTCTACTGAAAACCTGAAAGATGAGCATAAACGCCAATTCAAACAGGTAGTTTGTACATATATATTTTTGTTATTTTCTAAATAAAATAAATATTAAAGATTCTGCTTTGTCCATTTGTTGTCCAGCTTCGATGAGCTACCAACCTCAAATTTTGGAACTGGGCTGATGTCATTGAGATATCATCAGATGATGATGAAGAATATGGAGACTCGGAAATGCCCCGAATCAAGAGAAACATGCCAAACCAAGTTTCTAATTTTAAATCGAAACAGGGTGATTATGCTGAAAGATGAGGAAGATGAGGATGAGTAGAAAAATGAAGAGGAAGAGTAGTTTGATGTGTTTGGAAGTTTATTTTCCTGTGTTTGTTAGTTTGAACAAATGTTTTAGAATGTTTTGTTAGTTTGAACAATAGTTTTAGAATGTTTATTTTTCTGTGTTTGGAAGTTTATTTTTCTGTATTTTGTAAATTATGTTACCCAGTTTAATTAGTGCAAATATATTCCTATCAATTTGTTGACTATATATTTACATTTTGGTTGTATTAATTTAATTTTAGAAAATAAAAGCTGGATATAATAAAAATAGCACAAATATATGTATTTATATATATATTCATCAAAGCTGTTTTTATAAAAAATAACTCATATACTTATTATACTTATTAAACTGTTTATGTAAAAACAACTCAATGTACTTGAAAAAAAATACAAATACTCCTGAAAATGTATCTCTTATAATTGGTAAAACGGCTAAAAATGTATAAGAATACTACTGAAAATATATGTACTTAAATTATACGAATACTCCTGTATTGTAAAAACGTCTCAAATTTATGTAAAAACAACTCAAATTTATGTTAAATCGTTACACAAATACCCCTGAAAATGTATTTGTTTGTATATATTATATAATTAAATAATTATATAGTTAAGTCGTTAACTCTTTAAAAATAACTTAAATGTAGATATTTTGGGTAAAATATTGATCAACTTGTGTAAAATAAATATACATCATACATGTATTAATTGCAAAAAATCGAACTTCATCTAAAATTCAGGGGTTATGGAGGCAGTTTTTATACATGTACTATATTTGGGGGTTGTGTATGCACTTTTTAAGTAGTTGTGTCCTATATAAATATACATCAAACATGTATTAATTGCAAAAAACCGAACTTAAGCTAAAATTCAGGGGTTATGGAGGCAGTTTTTACACATGTACTATATTTCAGGGTTGTGGATGCACTTTTAAGCAGTTGTGTCCTATATAATCCCATGTTAATTCCAGATTTCGTTCATTGTTATACTCTCACAATTTCCAGGTAAACTTTAAACAGAAAGTTACAACAGTTTACAGATAAGATATCTATGGTTTAGTAATTGTTGTCAACTTTTGTTTCAGAGGTTCAAGGTCAGAGGTTCAAGGATTGTATCTATATCATCAAGCATCAAGAGAGAAAACACAGGTTAGTTTTTCAGCTCACGCTTTTTAATATCAGAATTACATGGTTCTTAGACATGATTTATAGTTGTTGCTTTTGCATATAGATTTAAGATAGTACATTGCATGTTCAATTAAGTTGATGCATATTAATAAATAATGAAACATTTCACTGTTAATTAAAAATACTACTAAACGCAGATTAAGATAGAAAAATGTGATTAACAGTCAATTATAAAACTAGGCTTCTAAGCCACCCACAGACTAGGCTACTAAGCCCTACAGGCTTCTAAGCCGCCAAAAAACAAATTTATATAATAAAAGCAACTGGAAAAAAGTAGGTTAGATGTTTTTTACAGTGGAAGCCAAGCCAACATTACATAATTAAGCATACCAAATTCGGGTGTTTGTAGTATGTACTGTATATAACAATTGAGATATTAAGTTATTCACATCTACTCAAATAAGAATCCAAATGCAATTTTAAATACGAGACTAAGCAAATATAACAAAAACAAAAACAAAAACAAAAAACGAAACATGTAACCTGAACCAATAAATTATATAAAACCATGTTCATGTCCTCAACAGAGTTGCTTTTCATTTCAATTAACCAGTCTTTACCTTCCTCTAGTAGAACTTGAAAGATTTCACAGTCCATATTGTTGTTAAGCTTTGTACCAGAATAGCCCCTACAAAAAACCAAACAACTATAAATCATAAATCAAGAAATTTGGACTGTAAATCGTTTATTATTACACAAAAAATTATAATGGAAAACAAAGTGTTACCAAATGGTGCTTAAGATTTCACATGAAATAATAACAGTTCCACCATTTAAAATTTACATATATTAACATTTACTTGCAGCTCTTATTCTGGTTCTTAAACACCATAACAGTCACTTTACAAATGCACATACAAACTCAAAACTAACCAACCCTTTTTTTCATAAGAGTTAGGTTTCAACTCAATTTTTGAAACACAAATTGTGTTTCTACATGATAGTATATCATATACCATAACCCTAGTTCTAGCAATTCTCAATACTTCAACATCCTTATTAAACATTGTGTCCATAGAACCAATCGATATGCCAAATATGACAACCAATGTAATACACGTCACAGATCCAATATGCAAAGCATGTTTCTATATAAAAATGAACAGTGAGTTTTTTTTATTAAATCTTGAAAAACAGTCACCATATATAATCAAAGCTAAGCAAAGAAAAAAGCACAGTAATCATCCCATATATAGAAAAACAGTAAATCGAACCCCAAAACAGTAAATCTGTAAACAATACAAATATTAAAAAAGAATTTTTCTAATAATATTAAAAAACAATACAAATCCTAATTATGTAAGAAAATACTATTAGAAAAGTGCTAAATCTTAGATCTGCTAGAAAAAACTAGATGCAATAAAGTAAAGTAAATAATACCACTTATGCAAGCCCAATCTGTGAGTTGCTACAGTTTGGTAGATGGTGATGGTAGGCTGATGAAGGTGGGAAACGGTCGACTGTGACAGGTGAGATTAGTCGCTGGCAGCCGGCGATTAAGGGTGCGAAAATAGAGTTGGCCTACGGTCGGCGGTGAGGGGTGGTCGCCGCCGTGCGATGGTGCGCTGGAGGAGGGAGATCTCTTCGATGGCAGATAAATGTAGGAAATGCCGACATTAGGCGGTGGAAGAAGAATGTGACAATGCATTACATACATATGATCATTACGCTTCAACCGGGTTATTCTATTCCACCTCTCTCGAACCATAATAATATTATTTAATCAGATCCTTGAATCATTTATTTTTCTTGTTTCTCCTGCTATGAAATATCTTCAATTTTTTTATTTCTACACAGTCTTTTTTTCGAGGATCTACTACAGCCATTACCGCTTCTGCGAATAGCTCGTAATGCTGCGTCTACCTTTACCAGGTGGAACCGCTTATAGGAAATCAAGCAGGTCACTACCGTTCCTTTACTTTCTGGTGGTGTTCTAATTTATAGTCCAACACTTCCTTTTGAGTTTCCTTCCCCACCGATGTGGGATGAGTAAATTGCTTATGTAGTTTCTTTCTTCCGACATTTCCTTCTTTACCTTTTCTCCTCACTTATGTATTCTATTTCTTAAATTCTTTTTGTTCCTACACTTTATAATTAAACGTTAACTCTTAATAGTCATTATTTAAATAATAATTAATGTTAAAACATGCTTTTATATTCGGATCATTAATGGTATTATTTAAGTTGGATGAGCAATGCAAAATTTAAAGGTAGTGAAGTTGTATGGGTAATGAATAGTAGAAAATTTAGGTTATAAGTGTTGAAATTAATTGTTTTATGTAAGTCGAAAAAAATTATTACTTACTTTTTTGTATTTCTATATATTTATAGTGTTTATATTTATTATAACGTCGTCCAGTTCTTGAGTCCGATTTAACCGGTCCGACCGGTTGAACCACTAAACCAAGTCGACAGCCGGTTCAATGACCAGTCCGGTTTTCAAAACCATGCAAAAGAGCGAGAATGAATAGTTTGACATTTTTTAGGGTAAACGTGGCAGATTTTAAGGGCATATATGCTTTTTATATAATAGGTAGAAAGTAAAACAAGGTCCATTATTCATACTCCATGTCCGTATATATACAAAACAGTCAACCGAATCCTGTAGATAATAAAATTTTGATATAACGTCGTATGTTTTCTATATTAATTCGAAAAGTTAAGTAATACCGTGCAACATAACAAATATTCGAGAAAGACCAATGAATTTATAATATCATCAAACATTATGGAATGATGGTTTTTTTCTTCTTCTTAAATATCGATTAAATTAAACAAAAATGTTTTAAATTATAAATCTTTATAAATTAAAGACCAACTTAGATCATTTTTATTAGACAATGACATTCGTTAGTTTTGTAAAATTAAATCTCAACCATCTATTTAAATTAAGAACTTAATTTGATTTTAACTTATTATATGTCATTTTTAATATAAATAAAAGACTAACCTTCATCAATTTAATTAAAAGATCTTGACCTTATATTTAATCAAAATTAAATCATATCCATTCATTTTAACAAAATTATAAGTCTAATTTTGACTTTAATAGTCAAAATTAAAAACTTAACTTTTAAAAATCCAATTCTAATAGTAGATAAAAAAGTAAAAAATATTATTTAAAATTTAAATAACCTTATTATACAAAAAATAAATTTGTGTATCATATGATGAGATTAAAAAGACATATATACTAATTTAATATAATATTATTTTTAAATAATATTATTTAGTAACCACATATATATTAAAAATCCGAATTTCATATAAATCAATTTTCCAACTTAGTTTAGATTTTAAATACATAAAACACCCATGTAATGTTTTCCCCATCTTTTCTAACTAGATCATATTAATATATTTTTTTTGCCTTTAATAAAATGCATGACAAATTACATTACTAACTTAATTCTTGTTTTCCGTTTTTGCCTTTTTGGCCCATTAACTTCTTGCTCTTGGGTTTTAGTAATTTAGTCAATGAAATATTTGCCGTTTAAAAAAATTAATTTTTGTTGTAAACTGCAAAAGTTCTTGAATAACATTTTTAGTCAATGAGGTTACTGACCCAAAATATAATGTAATTTGTTTAAGTTCCCAAAATATCAACCCGTAGCGGATAGCTGATTTTTGTTTTTTTTTGTTGCCCTTTTCCCTTTTGTCATAAGGTTTAAATTGAAACAAAAAATAGAAAATAAAAATTAAAAAAGATAGAGGGTTGAAGAAGGTTGGATGTGAAGGTTTAAGGATAGAGAGGGTTGGAGGTGGGGGATGATATGGAATTGTGGATGCTGATGTTGCTATGGATTTAGTAGGGTAAGTAGGGGTTGGATGTTAATGGTTTAAAACTAGGTAATTTTGAGGTGTTTGTTTTAGCTTATTTTAGAGGAGGGCGGAGAGGGGTTAACTTATTAGTTATATTTTAGGCTTTTGAACTTTTTTATGTCTAAGTTAACTTATGAGCTTAAGTTTTTGAGTTTGTGTTTAGCAACTATAAATCACTTTTAATAAGTTAACTTGAATCAATTTTTTTCCCTTTAAAACTTACTTTTGTACATTTACCTATATACACTTCATTATAAGCTTGAATCAACTTTTCTTTCTTTTTTCTAAACTAAAAAAATTCTCTAGTATAAGAATGTCCTTTTTAGTTAATCATTTTATAATAATAACTTAAGCCAAACTCAATTTTATGATAAAATTATTAGCTTATAAATTATAAGTTAATCTAAATACTTTTTTTTATTCGTTAACCAATAAGTTTATAAATTAAAAAGTTAAAAAAACTTGAGCTAAAATAAATTAGCTTTACCCATTTGTTTAAAGATTTAAGTATAACTATTTATGCTTGGCGAGTGGCTTTTAGGGGTTTTCTGTAATATTAAGAGAAAATTTCACTCATGGTCCCTGTGGTTTACCACTTATCACAACCTCAGTCCCTTAAGTTCGTTTATTACACTGGTAGTCCCTATGGTATGGACTTTGTTACACTGACGGTCCCTGGTCCAACTAAAAAGACCAAAATACCCTCATCCTCACATATGAAATAACCATAGTGCCCTTATGTTTATTCTTTTCTATTTTTTTAATCAAATTTTTTTTTTTAGCATTAATATAAAATATTTTAGTATTAATATAATTAGTTAATTTCCCAAGATAAAAACCCCATCCCCACGTTCCATTCTCAGTGCCTAACCACCGGCCACCGCTAGCTCGTCGCCACCACTGCCAGCTCGCCACCGCCCCCGCCAGCTCGCCGCCGCCACTGCCAGCTCGCCACGGCCACCGCCGCCACCCTTCCCCTTCTTTCTTCTCCACCACCGCTATCTTCTCTCCCCTTCTTTCTTCGCCGGAGAACAGCACCATCGTCACCCACCATCTTCTCTCCCCAAACAGACACCACCGCCGCATGGTCCGCCGAAGACAACCACCATCACCACCATCTTCGCACCCAAACATACACCACCGCCACATGGTCTGCAGCACCTAAACATCCACCACGGGCACCCACAGCCACCACCGACCTTGTACCTCCGCTGAAGACCTCAACCATCACCACCTTCTCTCCGTTCCCTTCTTCTCCACCGCCATTTGCAACCCCTTTCTCCCAACCCACGACTCACCACCGCCGCAGTGAAATTAGGGTTTTTTACACTTCTCTCTCTCTCTCTCTCTCCAAACATACCACTGCCATCCATCACTCCCATCCCCTTCGCCGGAGAATACACCCACCGCAGTAGCAGAACCACCACATACGGCTACCACCATCTAAATATAACCACTGTTTTAGGGTAACGATTTTGGATCTTTGGGTTTTGATTTGGTGTAATCAGATATGTTCTTGGTGTTCTGTTTTGTGTTCTTATTGATGGTGGTCGGTGGTGGCTGTGGGTGCCGGTTTTGGCGGTGGTCGGAGAGGGTCCAGACGGCGGCGTGGACGGTGGTCTTTGGGTTTCCGATTGAGGTGTCAATGGAGAGAGGCTGATTGTTATTATTTTAGTGTTTTAATTTTTTACTAATATTTATTAGTAATTAATGAATAAAAATTAAATAAATTAAGAAGAAAAGGGTATTTTGGTCTTTTCAAGTCCACTAGAGGTGACCAGGGACTACCAGTGTAACAAAATCCATACCATAGGGACTACCAGTGTAATAAACGAACTTAAGGGACTGAGGTTGTGATAAGTGGTAAACCACAGGGACCATGAGTGAAATTTTCTCTAATATTAATATAGCCTACAGCCCTCTATCTCGCTCTTTTAAGAGCCCAAACCCTAATCCTTATTTCACCCTCTGCACTCTCCGCACGCCGCTGCCATTTTTGTTTTGAGGTAAACACTAATGCATATCAAAGATCGAATCCTTATGCTCGCGTTTAAAGTTCTTGATTGGATTTTCTATTTGCACGATCTGCTAACCTTATACGTGTTTGATTCAAATTCGTCTGAATTTCTCGTTACGTCGATGATTTTATTTTTTTATACCTGAAGAATCGAGCTCTTCATGCTGTAAGAAGTGAATTTAGTTTTATCAAACGAAAAACATGTTATTGCTCGCTATATATATGATGAAATTGTATTTTTGTTGCTTTGGGGCTTAATGAATGATCTTAAGTTTAAGGCTATTTTAGTGTCTGTACAGTTTGATAAACTAAAGTTTGGATTCTAGAATTTGTATGTTGCATTTGTATGAAAAAAACATATAATTTGCTGTCTACTACGAGTTTGCATCTGAATTTGTATTTAATGAAGTATTCTGCATCAGATTTGGATAATTCTAGTAGATATTTATAGCTTGGCATGGATTGAGTCAGAGATTTCTTTTGAATCAATTAAAACATTGAAATGTTTTACTTATTTATAGTTTGGGTTGATTTGCTTTGTTACAGAATTTAGAATTTTAGAGGATGGTGAGGGTGAGTGTTTTGAATGATGCTCTCAAGAGCATGTACAATGCTGAAAAGAGAGGCAAAAGGCAGGTCATGATAAGACCTTCATCGAAAGTTATCATCAAGTTTCTTATGGTTATGCAAAAGCATGGTTTGCCTCTTCAACCAATTCTCTTATAAGTTATTGGAAAATTCTTGAGTAAGATAAGTTTGAAGAAATAATGTAATTCTTATTTGTTTTCGCATGTTGCAGGTTATATTGGTGAGTTTGAGTATGTTGATGATCACAGGTCTGGTAAGATTGTGGTGGAATTGAATGGAAGATTGAACAAATGCGGTGTTATTAGTCCTCGATTTGATGTTGGTGTTAAGGAAATTGAACCATGGACTGCTAGACTCTTGCCTTCTAGACAGGTTAGCACTCTAGCTTTCGCCTTTTCATTTGATATGATCGAGAGGGTGTCCAGATTTGCATTTTGGAACTGATTATCTGATTAAGTTGACTTAGAGTTATAGTAATCTGTTTATAATGTTCAGAACAAACTGATTATGCTTTGATTATCTAATTATGTATTTGTTTCACAAAAAGAAAACGTTTTTTGTGGTCATTTTGTGTACTTTCTCTGCCCCAAAATAAGTCTCTACAAGATCTCATTGTCTTAGGAATGTAAAATTTTGCATTAAATAATAGATAAATGTTATTTTTACTCTTTGAAGTGCACACATTTTTACCAATGTCCATTTAATGTAGTTTTGTAATAGCGCAGCTAAGAGTAGAGTTGAAAACTTTTTACATTATTAAGGAAGCGAGCATTCTTTTTCTGGGACAAACCAATATAGAAAGATGGAATTTATTAAGGGACGGAGGGAGTACTAGTTTCTTATAGTCAAATTTGGCCAAACATTCAAATATCAGATTATTAGTTAATATTTATTACAAATTGATACATCACAATCGCATTAAAACACTATCTTCTACATTCGATTCTGATCATGCAATGTCGCATAACTATTTAGAAAATGCAAGTCCACACATCTCCTGATTGCAATAAAAACTATCTGCTTATCAGTTATCACATTATGCAATGTGCAGTTTGGTTATATTGTGCTGACTACATCAGCCGGAATTATGGATCACGAGGAAGCCAGGAGGAAGAACGTTGGTGGTAAAGTTCTTGGTTTCTTTTACTGAAAAAACATGTTAATTTGATGATCGTCTTAGTTGTAATGCCTTTTAAGCTATAGATTGAAAGAGACGTCATTTTGTGTTTTGAGATCGAATTTTTTCAAGGGAACCATGGTTTTTGAATTTCGTCTAATGACTTGTTGCATCTCGCAGTTTCTATTTTTTCTTTTCAATATCTTAAAAATGTTTCTGGTTTGGCGGTCTGTTCAAGTAAAAACAAAAGTGGTGATAAATGAATACAAGATGACATATCTTTTTAAGGTTTGAGATTAAGAGCAGAGGGTTTAGATCTAGCTGAAACACTTGATATCCCATGGCTATAATCTCATGGTCTAACACGGCCTATCTTATTATTATGTTTTTGCGGGCTGGTCATTTTGATCTAAATCCCTAATGTTAAAGATTTTGGGGTATTATGTTATTCGGTTGGGTGGCTTATCAGTTCTTATGTGTAAAGATCGCTGGTCTGATCTCCGATATATTGTTTCACTCGAGCCACCCAACCCAACCCCACCCGACCCCAATTGCTCATCATCTTCAGACTCCGCTAGTCCTCTGAAAGACCAATTCACCCAACGACCATCGAAACCACCATCCACAACCACAAAACAAGTTAAAACTAAAGAAGCAGCCACTAGTTAACTGCAGGTAGATATGCAATACTCAGCTTTTACTAGGTTTATTTAGCAAATATATAAAAAAATTTATTGCATAGATAAAGAAAGTTGGAATTTTGGATTAAGTCTTTTGACTAAGAGGGTCAACTATCCTGACCTGTTCGTTGGTTTGTTTAACCTGTTTTTTTAATCTATATTACTATATAAATCATTTAATAATTTCTCTTCACATACTCTTACAACTTTTTAAAATTCAATTAATAACACTTTTTATTTTTATTTTTATCTAAATTAATTTTATCCACTTAATTTTTAACTATCTTTCTCTCCTAATATACCTTAACTTTTTATTTATTTAAAATATATTCTTCCACTATCACACTCTTTCACATAAACACAATTATCAACCTACAACAACATGATTCCCAAAATCTTATTAACTTTTCTCTAATTGTTTCATAAATATAAATCTATTTTCCTTTTTTCAATGTATTTTAGAATTTATTTTTAAAATTAATAAAATAGTTGATAAATAAATAAGAAAAATTAAGAAAAAACGAATATGTTGCTAAGAAAATTTCGTGACATAGTATTCCGTGAATAACATATCATACATTTTGAGAACGAAATGTTGCAAAACAAAAACTATTTATCGCCGCAACATTGCGCGAGTACAGTGATGGTATGTTTTGATTAATTACTTAAATCTAGGGCTGTAAACGAACCGAACGAATATGAACGGGGCTTATTCGTGTTCCTTCGTTTAACTTTGGACGAACAAATAAACGAACACGAACGGATTAACGAACACGAACGGATTAAAGAACATAAATCGGTGTTCGTGTTCGTTCGTTTAACTTTAGCCGAACATATAAAGAACACGAACGATAAACGAACGAGAATGTGTGCTCGATTGTTTAAAGAATTGGTTAGTTTGTGTACATTTTTGTTCGTTCATTTAAGTGAAACAAACGTAAACGAATGAACACACACTAAAATACAAATCCAACATTATTAAATGCAAATAAACACTATATTTAAACATACACATATAATATGAATATATATATTTATATAAAACATAAACGGACATAAATTAACGGATAACCGAACGTTTACGAATATAAATAAATAAACGAGAGCTCTGTTCATGTTCATTCGTTTAATTAAATGAACGAAAAATCTTATTCATATTCGTTCGTTTATAGACAAACGAACATAACAAACTATCTGCCGAATAATTTTACGAACGGTTTATAAATTTTCTTTTCATTTACAGCCTAACCTAAATCCAGTGAACAACCCCTCTTTTAAATATGTTTTGATTGATTACCTGAATCCACTGACCAACTTGTCTTTTAAATATGTTTTGATTTATTACCTAAATCAACCGACTTGCAGTCCTGCAGCTTATTTTGCCCCCTTAAATCAGATTGGGTTTTGTTAATATTATACTGTGCAATCATATGGTAAGCAAAAGATGTTTTCAGTGTTTACATGGCAAGAAAGTTCTTTGTAAAAAATAGCATATTTGAACGAAAAATTGAGGCTAATATTGAGATGGGCTTTTAGGACCGACCGGACCGGTCCAACGAAGACTGCAAGAGTCGAGCCGGTCCAAGACCACGTGCGAGAAAAACGGTCCGAACCGGTCCAAGAGCAAAACGGTCCTAAACGGTCCGTGAACCGGTCCGAACCGAGCCGGTCCAAACTCGGTCCAAGGCTCAACGGATATTTTTTTTAAAAAAACGGCTATTAACCAGTCCAAACCGGTCCCAACGGCTAGTTTTCGAATTTTTTTCCTTCTATTTTCACCTATAAATACCCCATTTGCACCTCTCATTTCTTGCACCTCTCATTCTCTCATTCTTGATTTCTTGATATTTTAATTTTCAAGTTTATAATTCAAGAATTCAAGTTTATATTTGAAGAATTCAAGTTTATATTTCAAGGATTTGCTTATCTACAAGTGTTTTATATAATATTTCGATTTGCTTCAAGATTATAAAAAATGACGGGTGAAGGATCTAGCAATTTGAACGCGGGTCGAAGTGATTTCAATATAAATCTTCCGTACGAAGAAGTTACAAAAACAAATCGAGTTGCGGAAATTTGGAAGGATTTTGTACAACTCAAACAAAATAACAAAAAATATGTGAAGTGTACGCATTGTGGAGGAATCTTATCCGGCTCTAATTCTTCTCTCGCTCGGCATTTAGTAAGTATTCTTTTTTATATTTAAGTTTAGTTTATTTAATACTAGTTTTTATATATTTAAGTTTAGTTTATTTAATACTAGTTTTTTTATATTTAAGTTTAGTTTATTTAATACTAGTTTTTATATATTTAAGTTTAGTTTATTTAATACTAGTTTTTTTATATTTATGTTTAGTTTATGCAATACTAGTTTTTTTATATTTATGTTTAGTTTATGCAAAACTAGGTTTTTTATATTTATGGTTAGGGTATGTAATTCTAGTTATTCATAACTTAGTTATTCATTCTAATAGTAATACAAGTAGATATAACCCGGAGAGTAGTATCTGGAATAGTCACGATCGGCTTGTGGTTGTTGGATTTTCCGAAAGGTTTTAAACCGAAAGGATCCTGCCCCCCGACTGACCTGCCTGGCTAGGGACGTACTAACCGTCCAAGCTAGAAGCGTAGCTTCGGAATGTTGTTTTTCTCTTAATGACAGGATTTTAAGCGCACGACGGTGTATGTTGAAGGGCGAGTCGGTGCAAATGGCCGTGATGCTTAAGGACTATGTTGGGAAATTAGCATATGCATTAAGACTGTTGAAGATGCAAAGTTAAAACTGTTAATGGACTTTGTGAAAAACAGTTCAAAACTGTTAGAAGAATAAAAGAACTGTTGTGTTCATTAAACAGTTTCTGTTGAGCTATATTTGGAAAATCCTATCTTTGAAGATATCTCGAAATACTTTGAAGATTATCAAGATTATCTCAGAAGATAGAAGATTACCTAACTGTCAACAATTCAAGGAGGATCAAGAGTCTATATATACTTCATTAGATGATCAATTTAGTACGACGATTTGATCTCATTATTCAAAGCATTTGTTCTTAGTGTTATTTATTTTTCTGAAAGTGTTTAGCCTCTAAGTTTCTTGTTGAAACCTAAGAACAGTCTGTGTTCTTCGTCTAACAGAATAAGTTAGATTGGGGGTGAAGTTTGCTTTTGTAATCATTCTGGTTGGTTAATAAAACTACTGTTTGATTGAATTAATCTTTGTTTAAAACCTTCTTTAATCAATTAAGTGTGATTCCGCAACTTCTTAATTGATTGTGATCATAGTTAAAGATTAACTTTTATTTTACTCTGATTGATTATTTAAAGTTAGTTCTTGTTATTTGATATAATCTATATCCGATCCTGACAAGTGGTATCAGAGCCTTATCATTAAGGTTCCTTTGATCACCAGTTGAAGGTTTTTGCTTTACCTTGCTTTATTTTTTTCAAAACTTTTTTTTTGTTTAAATCAATTTGTTTCAATGGATTCGGGAGGTTCTTCTGATAACAGTGGATCAGGGTCCAACATTCGTGTTTCCATGCTCAAACCATCTGATTTTGAGATGTGGAAACTAAGAATTAAACAACATGTCCAACTAATGGACTATGATGTTTGGCAAATCATTGAAACTGTTCCTACTAATACCATTGAACTGGATGAAAATGGAAAACCAAAGAAGAAACCACCACCAAAGACAGATGCTGAAAAGAAGAATAGAATGATTGAGATGAAAGCCCTCAGCATCCTTCAGATTGCAATTCCCAATGAGTATCAACATCAATTCAAGAAATTTGATGATGCTCATGAACTTTGGAATGCTCTGGAAAAGAGGTTTGCTGGGAATGCTAGTTCTAAGAGAAACCAAAGAGATCTTCTTAAACAAGCCTATGAGAACTTCACCAGTGGGAAGAATGAGAGTATCACCCAAATCTTTGATAGGTTTTACAAACTGGTGAGTCAACTGGAGAGTGCTAAGGTTAGGCTTGATCAAGATGAGATAAATAGAAAGTTTCTTAGGTCTCTAGGTGATGAATGGACTGTGTTTGCTGCACAATGGAGAACCAAGGATTCTCTTGAAGACATAGAGTTAGATGACCTCTATAATAGTTTGATAGTGTTTGAAGGAGAGATAGAGGGAAAAAGAAAAACTGCTAACCCTAGCCATAATGCTGCTCTCCTGTCTTCCTCAGGTATGGAATCAAACCATTCATTAACTAACTCTCTTGATAGTGGTGCAGGTACTAGTTCTGTTGTTGGACTAGATATGAATACTCCAGATGCAGTTCTTGAAGCTTTTCTTGCCAGCCATGCACATTCAACCCTCACCAATGAGGATCTTGAACAAGTGCACCCTGATGATCTTGAGGAAATGGATCTCAAATGACAGATGGCCATGCTTACTGTTAGAGCCAAGTGATTCATTAAAAGGACTGGAAGGCAAAACATGAATTTCAGAGCTGATGGCAAGGCTGGATTTGACAAGTCAAAGGTTAGATGCTTCAAATGTCAACAACTTGGCCACTTTGCAAGAGAATGCAGATCTGGTGGACAAGTTCAGAATCAAGGTCATAGGCCAACTCAGAACCATACCTCCTCAGCATTGGTCTCACAAGAAGGCCATGGATTTGATTGGAGTGATCAAGCAGAGGAGGCTACCAGCAACAAAGCTTTGATGGCATTGACTGACTCCTCCATCAAGATGGATTCTCCAGAATCTGAGGACATACATGTATCTTCTAAACTATGTCCTGGTGAATGTAGAGCTATTGTTAAGAGATTTAGAGAGCACAATAGGAAAGTATGTGCTGCTCTAAGTAAAATGGAGGAGAGAAGGTATGAGTATACTGCTGTGATAGAAGATTTTGAAAAGAAAATTAAAGACTATCAGGCTAATGAACTGCAAATGGACTATGATAGAAAATATCATAAGTGGGAGAAAGAGCAGTTTCAAGATGAGATTGATAGTCTGAAAAAGAAATTGGTTGAAAAAGAAAGCAAGGTGGATGAACTCACAAAGAAATTGGAAGGTGTGGACATTGATCTTGGAATGTTCAAGGCTGCAAACCTTAAGCTTGAGACTCTGCTACAATCTCAAGTGAGAGACAAGGTGAAAACTGGCCTAGGATACAAACAAACCCCACCTCCATACAACCAAAACTACATAACTCCAATGTCTGAGGTAGCTGACAGATATGTTAATGAACCTTTGGAAGATGAACTTAAGTCAGCTGATCCAAAGTTTGAGAGTTATGAAGATGAAGTTGTGTCAGTAGTAAGTGTTGAAGATAATGAGGAATTTGTGAAGAAGGATGAAGGTATTCCATATGAAAATCACATCCTGTGTGAGCCCATTCCCACAAAATCATCTTTACAACCTGTGGTGTTTGTAAAAGCATCCACTGAACCCCTCACCAATGAGCCAAAACCCTCAAAAGCTGTTAACTCTATTAGCAGTTCCACAACTGTTACAAATAGTCCCCATCTTTACACTAACAGTTCCAACAAGAACCCAAACAGTTCTAAGCTAAAAAGCCCAACTGTTAGTACCAAAGCCAAAGGAAAGGAGAAAGTTGGTGAAGTTATGTATACCAAGAAGAAAATGGAAGCTTCAAAATCTCAGGCTAAACCCAAGCCTAAGAAAAGGCATACTGAAATGCCTGCATGCACATGTCAAAAACATGGTGTCCAAATGTTTCCTCAATCTGCAACTGTTAGAGGAAATCAAAGAAATAGGAACCAATTCTGGTCACAAAGAACTGGTTTACCTATTGTGAAAACCAAAAAGTGCTACATTTGTGGAAGATCTAATCATTTAGTTCAAGATTGTTACTATAACCCACAGACCAATGGCACTCAAAACAAAAGTCCCAAACTACAGAATAACAGTTCTAAAACTGTTAAGTCAAAACAGATCAACAGTTCTAAGACTGCTAAGCCAAAACTGGCAAACAGTTCTAAAACAGTTACATCCAAACCAACTAACAGTTCCAAAACTGTTTTAGCAAAACCAAAAACTGCTGGTTTGGCTTGGATGAAAATTCAAAAACAAACTGATTCTGGAGAAGGTAAAACTGTTCTTCATACTGAAAATCAAAAGGAATCACAAGTTGATTCATCTGTTTTATCAACTCCACCAGCTGTTTGTTCAAAGGTGTCCACTGTTAATCACAACAGTTGGAAACCACATGTTCTTACAAAGTATTCTTCACACAAGTTAGAGAAATCTAATTTGGATGAAATCAAAAAGAACAAAACTCTGTTTAAGTATTATGACTTGAATGGTGTACCCAAGACCTGCATGGCCTGGGTACTTCCTGCTACTAACTGATTGTATTTGTGCAGAGCATTCATAGGACGAATCAAGGAGGAATTTGGCATGTGGATAGTGGATGCTCAAGGCACATGACTAGAAATCCACATTGTTTGAAGGATTTCAGAAGCATCAATGGTGGATTTGTAGCATTTGGAGGAAATGCCAAGGGAGGAAAAATCACAGTTGTTTGAAATACTACTAACAGTTTTCAACTGTTAGCATATGGCCTGCACAACTGTTAGGCAAAATCCATGTGCATCTGAGGGGGAGAAACTCGTCTAATAACCGTTCTACTTTCTAACAAAAACAGTCTTTAACTGTTAGTGTGTAGAATGCACAACTGTTAGTGTCTCTTTTTGATGTATCCTCGATTTGTGCAAGTATTGTTAAACTTTTTGATGCCAAATCTAAAATCACACAAGAGGGTCATTATTCCCTCTGCTCATATGGCTTCCACTTTAAGCAAACTGTTGGTAAATGGCAAGAGTTTCTCTGGTGCCATAACTCCTCCACTCTCTGAAATGGTGGAGTTTCTGTCAAGAAACAGGACTGCCAGTGTTGAGCATGAAACCCATCGTATTGCTACACCACCAACACTGGAACCCACAGTCCAAGATACTCAAAATTCCCAACCTGCTTCCTTTGAAAAAGCTACAACACAAGCCCCTGCACTAAAAATATTTAGAAAGAAGAGGAAAACTGTTGGTGCTCCTTCCACCACAGTTAGAGAACCCCAAACTGTTAGCCCTGCACAGGTGCATTCACCTGTACAGAATTTCGAAAGGGAACCTTTGGTGCTGTCTCCCAGGCACAATGAGGAGGTGATCATTCCTCAAGAGGGTGATCATATGGTTTTTGAGGCTGACACTACTGTTTTATCCGCAAGGGATAAACAGGACAGTGTTAACATAGCTAAGACCTCAACCATGGCAACAGAGACTAGTAAAACAGTTTCTGGAAATCCCCAGTACCAAGAAAAGAGGGGTACTGGTGAGGGATCTTCTAAAAGTGAACCACCAGTTTTATCTGTCAATGATTTGTTAACAGTGGCAACACTGGATGGCATTGAGGCTAGAATGAAACATAATGCATTGACGAATTCAAACTCTGCACCTTTCTTTGCTGCATACGTGCAACTCAAAAAGAAGATTGCCTTACAAAACAAAAGGATTCTTCAACAAGACCAGCAAATCAAGGTTTTGAACAACAGTTTGAAGCACGCTAATGAGGTAATAAAGCTACATGATCAAGTGCTCCAACAGTTGACAGCTGCTGTTAAACCTCCTTCAGCTGTTCCAAACTTCCAATCAAAAAGGGGGAGATTTCATTACTAACAGTTTACTTTGCATAAATACATGGAATTCATTCTTCGCTTATGCTTAATTTGTCTGTGATTGAACACGATGATCGAAAGAACTTAAAGATTTTGATCAATTCTTTAAGTTAGGGGGAGATTGTTGGGAAATTAGCATATGCATTAAGACTGTTGAAGATGCAAAGTTAAAACTGTTAATGGACTTTGTGAAAAACAGTTCAAAACTGTTAGAAGAATAAAAGAACTGTTGTGTTCATTAAACAGTTTCTGTTGAGCTATATTTGGAAAATCCTATCTTTGAACATATCTCGAAATACTTTGAAGATTATCAAGATTATCTCAGAAGATAGAAGATTACCTAACTGCCAACAATTCAAGGAGGATCAAGAGTCTATATATACTTCATTAGATGATCAATTTAGTACGACGATTTGATCTCATTATTCAAAGCATTTGTTCTTAGTGTTATTTATTTTTCTGAAAGTGTTTAGCCTTTAAGTTTCTTGTTGAAACCTAAGAACAGTCTGTGTTCTTCGTCTAACAGAATAAGTTAGATTGGGGGTGAAGTTTGCTTTTGTAATCATTCTGGTTGGTTAATAAAACTACTGTTTGATTGAATTAATCTTAGTTTAAAACCTTCTTTAATCAATTAAGTGTGATTCCGCAACTTCTTAATTGATTGTGATCATAGTTAAAGATTAACTTTTATTTTACTCTGATTGATTATTTAAAGTTATTTCTTGTTATTTGATATAATCTATATCCGATCCTGACAGACTACTATGATTCTATGGAAAGAAGTCAAAACGATGCGGATCTCGAAGAAGGCTTAACTAATTTGGAGGAAGCGATTTTTGAAGACGATTACAATAGGGACTTCGCATCGGGAACATCAAAACACCGAAGCTGAAACTGAAGAACCCGATCCCGGCGAAGAATACGTTGACGACACTCAAAATAGAATGAACGCAGGTTCATCATCCAACGTCCACTCAAACGAAGTCGCCTATTATGGGCCTGGGCCATATACCGACGATAGTTACAACTTTTGGAATATCAATTCCGACTATCCATTTTAGTAGTTGTCTCTTTATATTTTGTGACATTATTTCTTTCGAACAATATGTATTTTTCGGGTCTCTAACTTGGGGTGATGGCCATGCCGAAGCTCCATTGCTAGAGTTCCCTTTTCTTGTTAAAAAAATAATTCAAGTTTCAACTATATGTAATTTTATTTCGTAATTATATCGCAATGTTATTTATATGTTTTTATTAACTTGCAATTATATATGTTTATACTTTATAACTTGCAATTTTTTTTTAAATTAACAAGTCACTTTTTTTTTTCAAACAAAAAACGAACCGAAAACCGGAAAATTTTTATACGAAACTAAAAAAAACCCGGAAATGTCTAAACCGAACCGGAAAATACCAGAACAAAAAACGGACCGGTCCAGGACCGAAGTCGGACTGGTCCGGAAGTGGTCTAGGACCGCCCGAAGGCCGAATTTATCGAAATGGTCTTACGCGAAGACCGGTCCGCCGAGGACCGGACCGGCCCGAGACCGACTAGGTCCGGACCGGCTGTGGTCCAGGACCGATTTTGCCCATCTCTAGCTAATAATATGATCAATAGATGGGGTTTGAAAGAATTATTCATGGGTTTTAAAGAGTAAAAAAGGCAAAATGATGTGCAGTTAGAAGCATTATAGTAAGTGTTTGTATAATCTCAAATACTTAAATGAGTAAATGGTAAAATAACTAACATTTCATTTATTTAAAGTGTTTGTAAGTATGAAAGTATCTTATATAGTTTTATATGTACTACATTATAAATTATGAGTTGTGTCAATAAAGTCTATTTAAAAAACATGGTACTGAAATTTTAATATTCAATCATATGTGATTGTAAAATCATCACATGTTAATTATGAAAATGCTACTCTGCCTAAAATCTTAAAATTCAATCTGGACCAATGATGGAAACCTTTAAGGATGAAAACTAAAAGTCAGAGATTATGACAAAAAGAAAAGAGGATTTGACTGATGATTCTCGAGGATTAAAGATTTACATGTCTCGTGTTTGGATGCCTTTGCTTGGAGAACTTCGAAAGCTGATTTTATCAGAAGCTCACAAATCAAGATTGTTTGGACATCATGGAAACACTAAAATGTATAACGATATGAAGGTGTTTGTTGGTCCCGAATGGATACTACAACAACAAATGTTTGTAGAAGGGGGGGTTGAATACAAACTTTAGCAAATTAAAATTTAAGTGACACACGGTTTACTTTTATATAATTCTTATTAATGTAAATCAAGAATTACATGAACTAGATGCGGAAAATCTAAGTTCAATAAAAGGTGACAACTAAATTCGTCTAACACATAGACTAAGCTAATCCTAAATAACTTATGTTTAAGATGTTCAACACATGAACAAGTTTGTTATACTGAAAGTAAAAATGCTAACTCTTCTAATTCTCAACAGATGAGATTTCAGTGTTCAACTCTATCTATTCGCATACTTAGCATGTTTCCATGCATGAGTATATATAATCAAAGTGGTGTCCGGGTTGATGAAGAAAGAAGGAGACAAAGGTACTTGTTTTAATAATATTATAATAGATAAAGTTAGTGGTTGAAAGGTAAGTTAACCTTACAAGCAAAGTGTATAAAGTAAACATACTTTTCAGTAAGGAGTTTACTCACTATCTATTATTATATTATTAAAGTACTACCTTTATGTCTTGGGAGAGTAAACTTCTCTTTCCATGCTTGTACTTTTATCAACACCATGTTTTCTAAAGATTTGACTTTACCAAGTATAGAGTTGCCAGCCATACTTAGTTGAAGCAGCATATCTTCGAGATCTTCTCTTCAAAAGTATCTTTCTCCTTTTCCAGGGGATAAAGATCTATCCTTTTTGTCTCTTTGCAGATACAAAAAGTGCTAGTACTTTTACAAAGAAAGATCTAAGGCATAATAAGAATAACACATGTTCTGCCTTTGACTAAAGAAAATATTACATAGAAAAACTATTAACTGAGATATAGAATAATAACTCAGCTAACAGACACTGAACTGCAAATGTAATTTTGCTCAGCTAAGGATAAATGTGAAAGACTCAGCTGACTAGATTTGCTCAGCTGATCGAATTGCTCAGCTAATAACACAAATTATAGTACAACTAATAAACTAGTTAAACTAAACATTCGGCCGATCCCAAGGGCTCAGCTAACCATTTGTGTATGATCAGCTTATAAAGAAAAGATTGGATAAGTAACAAATACCTTATCTGACAGATGAGAGACATCAGCTGATCAAATGTGATTGTGTCAGCTGATCCTTGATAGCCTTGATAGCTCAGCTGATCTTGAAACTTTCCTCAGCTGATGGTTTTGGGCCATCATCTGATCCATTGTAGATCCTCAGCTGATGCTTCTTGACTGATCTTTTCCTCTCAGGTGATCTTCCTGAAGCTTGTCCTTTAGCTGATACTCAGTGTTCAGCTGACACTTGTTTTCTTCAACTGACACTTCTTACTTAAAATTTTCTTTAAGTCTAACATGAAAAACAACACATGTTTTTCATTTATCTAAGTCTAAACTGAATATGTGGTTTTGTTAACATCAAATCCTATTTTAATTAATAGAAATGTTTGATTTATGTTTGATATTGCTATCTCCCCAACAGTGTTGTATTAGTGGCCTACAATGATGTGGTACAATTCGTAGAGTCATATCATAATTGGCACAATTCGCTCTCTTTTCTTTCTCTCTATCTCTCATCTATCTACTTTCTTTTAAAGAGTTTTCTTTTAGCATAGATAGTTTAGAGTGATGATTATGAGTGTCAAAGGATTGAAGAAGTGATGAAAGGAAAATATGATGCGACACAATAAAATGATAAATATGGCTAGATGGACGAGAGATGTGAGAAACCAGATAGCTTGATGTCGAAGCAAGAAGAAGTCCAAATAATTTTACTTCTCTTAAAATCCATTACATCATTTAAGTTGGTGACAGGTGTCTGTATCATAAACCACATCGACGGCTTTGATTTGCTGGTAAGGGGCCTAAGTGCCTAACGACTTAAGTATATTCCCCCATGTTGGTATCTAACAGTTGTATGACAAATCATTAAAAAGGATCACCATTATAATGATTGCTTTTCATACCAAAGACAATAATGCTTGTTTTAGTAAATACAATTTGGCCACTTAATTTCATATTTCTTGACCTATAAGTGGTTAGATATATTCAAAAAATTAAATACCAATCATTATTCTATCCGTATTTCAGAAGAGATGTTTACTTATTGAGAGTTACTAATATCTATTTCTACTTAACATATCAAATTAAAAGTTAAAATTAATAGAGAAGGTGATTGATTAAGAATTAATGAATTCCATGTATTATCTTAGAGTGAGTATAAAGGTAAAGTAAGAGGAAATGATAGGAGGATTATTTAAAAGACTCAATTATTAGTTAATCTAAAACAAGTAAATTAATTTCGAAGAAATTGTTTTATTCCATGAAACAATATATCTTTTCTAATTACGCCGGATAATTTAACTCATGTTCCAAACATGTACAAACGATAGACACATATGTAATTCAGAGAATTATTCAACAAAAATACATTAATTATATATAATGAAACTTGGGATGTTATACATATCTAAGCAATTAACTTATGAAATGTGTTTCACTTTAGAAATTTAATGTTTCTAGAAGTTAAACAGAGGGGCCCGGAAATAAATTTAGAGGGTGCACAAATATCGTTAGGGGTTTTAGCAACATAAAACAAATAAATTTCGATATAAGTTATCATTAGCAAAACGTTGAGGGATTATCCATGTTTCTCCGGGATAAATTATCCTCCCATAACATAATACAATGATATAATATGAAATTAGGTAAAATGCATAAGTGTTATATGTGTCCTTTTATGATGTCATGATTTATTCATAATTTTTCTTACTATATTTAACAATTATAACTTTTATAATCTTTACATATCAATATCTATTCTTCTATTAACAAATTCAAGATTACATTCATTATATAACAAAAATCATTATCCTTTTTTGTGGCTATAAGGTTGTACTTGTAGAATAAACTAAAAAAAGAAAGTTGGGTGGTCATATTATTAGTTTTGATAGGTTGGTGTCCAAATAAAATAACATCCCCAGGTCAGCAACACACAAGGTTTAGCTACCTGCATCGCTAGCGCACCGTTATTACCATGGTCACCCACTTCTTTTCCCTTTAGAAACCGACAACTGTCTACCTGTTGATCTTTGTGCGCGTCAACATTCATTCGTTCTCTCCTCTCTTTCCCAAATTTTGCTAGATTGCGCCGGGAGGTGACCTGCGCACCATTAACAACACCTAAAAACCAGAGAAGAAAGGGGGAACTGGCGTATCTTAGCGCACCATCATCGCAAGGGGTGTGATCTTGTATTATTCGGTAATAGTATTCCTCTTTCTCTGATCTTTAATGGCCGATCTATTGCATACTTCTGATCTGGTGTGTGTTCGTTGCGGAATTAGGTTAATTCGTTCGTTAAGCTTTCGTTTTTTATTCCAATCTGTGTGTTTTGATTTCGATTTCGATTTGTTACAGGTATAAGTGTGTGTGTGTATATCTATACATATATACGCTATTTTTAGGGTTTTTTCTTCGACTCTATTTCGACTCTTCAATGGCCGCTCCACCGGCAAGGGCACGGGCAGATTATGATTACCTGATTAAGCTCCTTTTGATCGGCGACAGTGGTAAGTATTTAGTTTGCTTTCGTAATATGGATCACGTGTGTATGATGCTGAAAATGATTAATTTACAGTTGCTAATGTCTCGATTAGGGATTTCGAAGATGGTTTTTTACGGATCTAGGTTCGTATGGTGTCTATAATCGTGAATCCGGCGCCTTTGTTTAATTTGCTGTATCTTGTGTGTGGAGTGCTGATGGTTGAATGTTGTTACTATTTTTATTTTATGAAGAAATAAACGTGTTTCGTATGATTTAACAAGTATATGATCAATTCTCAGACCTGTGACTGATTCTTCAGTGAAGGATAGTGATTCAGAATTTAAATTGAAATTAAATTTGTTATGATGTTGCAAGAGAGCGTTAAGAATATGTACTTGTTGGTAGCTTTGTCATGTTAACATTGTTGCTTTCTCTTAGTACAATTATCACGAATTTGGAACGTAATTCTTAGTTTTTTTAATAGGTACTTTATAAGAAACGGTGCCATGGTGGAAAATCGAAGGCTTGAGAAATAATATCATTTTCTATATGCAACTGATATGAGAATATGCTAAGGGCAAAGTCCACTACTTTATTGAAACCTAATTTGGTTGAATATGCACAATACTGCTTTAGGAATTTTACTAGAAACAAGGTCAGTGTAAGCAGTAAGCTCCATATATCTAAAGATTTGAACCACGAAGTCTCAATTGTTACCATTTATAAAGCGGAACAAATGCCTCCTAGCTAAATGCTTGATAACGAGCTCCACGTGTTACAAATGTTCAGAATACAAAGTAAACGCAAACTGTTTTGATGCCTGTACCGTCACATCAATGTACTACGTTAGAAACCAGAGTTCTTTAGTTGTGGAATATCTTTAATGAATTTCGACCTTGTTGGAAACATTGCAAACATTTCCCAACTTCTTGAGGTGCTTCACGTTCGAATAACTAGGTGATGGTTGTCTATTTTACTAGTTTAATGACAAACAGACAAAGCGTTGTATGATAAAAATTGACATCGGCCAAACTCAATAACTTAGTTAAGTAAATGCTAGTACATCACCATGTACGTCTATATTTCTAATATAGTTTACCTCATGTCTCATCTTTAACATTTAGTTCAAGTTGATGCATATCATGACATGACGTATTTAAAACTACGGTTAGACATTGATGCATATCAATTTACATATTTTTACTTCCTAGTTTGACAAACTTATCTCTTCCAAGCTCCATGTCACCATAACGTCAACACTCTTATCCTTATTGAGCTAAATAAACATAAAAGTGATTAATAATTACTCATTTGCTGTATTTTGCTTTACATGCAGGTGTGGGGAAGAGTTGCCTTCTTTTGCGATTTTCAGATGGCTCTTTCACTACTAGTTTTATCACTACCATCGGGTGAGTTGATTTCACAATCTATGTATTAGCATCTGATTTATATGTTTTTGAGGATTAATTTTGACATCATGAAAAATATAACTGGGAAATACAGTATTGACTTTAAAATAAGAACCATCGAGCTTGATGGCAAGCGTATCAAGCTACAAATTTGGGACACGGCTGGTCAGGAAAGGTTCCGGACAATTACAACTGGTATGTTTTATTTCTCCTTTTGTCCACCAAGTTAACATATTAGATACAAACCAATTTTCAGAAATGCATTATTCAATTATAGAGGTGGCAAAATGGACATATTAGGAGGGGTGGGGGTAATGGGTCAAAACCAGTGGCAGATCTAGCAGTTTTTTGTAGGCTATGCATTAATAAACGTTTTTTTTGTTCAAGGATTTCCAATTTAATTTGGTTGGGTTTTTTTGATTTTCCTTTAATTGACTTGGTTTAGGCTTGAATGTAAAAATTAATTAATCAGATAATCTGTTGTCACTTTAAAAAGTCTATTACTCCGTAACTCAAATATGTTAATCGCATTAAAATAAAAATCAAGTAGTAAAATGCACTAGTCTTAACATATTATTATAACCCTGTTAAATTTAATCTAATTTAAACCTTATTAATGGAACTGGTAACCAATAGTAACAATTTAACTTTAAAAAAATAAAATAAATACTTGTTATATATAATGTACAATTCCTCTTTAGAAATTTAAAACAAAATAAGTATAGTAAATAATGTAGTGGAACATCGTAATCAAACATTGGGATAGGGAATAGAAGTTGGCGATGGAGAGTATAATAAATTTAGACTAGCATGTCAGAAAGTCATAAAATACTTCATAGGCATCGCAAATGCATTTTAGAGTAATTCTTTTCTCAAAGAGTTTGAGAGCAGGGTATACACTTGTTTCACAAAGGGTATGCACTGCTACTACTCATGGTGAGGAACTCTTTTCTCATACACATTTTATCACTTCTAACCTTTTAAGTTGGGTATGCACGTGCATACCCTATACCAAATGTAAGTTCGCTACTGGTCAAAACGGTTTCAGGTCAAAGGGTTGAGTTTTGGTATGGGTAAAATCAGCTTGGGTGGGGTGACCTGAAACATTTTTTATAAATAAATTATTAATAAATTTGTTATGCAACAAATAATTTTAATAATAATCCAGTTTTTCTTATAAATTGATATAGGAGGGTTATACATTAAACACACTTTTGAAGACTCTACAGTCCACCACTTTCCTTTTTAAACTATAGTAATTTTACCCGTTTGACCTCTTAAAAAGTACATGGGTCAAAATTGACAACTCTACTAGATCATTGTGTTGATGGGTTCTACCTCTTTGAGGGCTGGATCTAATAAGATTTATGACAAAAGAAGTGGTCTACCAATGAGAATTGTATTATTTTATGTTTAAAGCATTTGTTTATTATGTTGTGTTTCTGATTGAAGTAGTATGTAAATTAAACACTTTTCTTTGTAAACTTCAGCTTACTACAGAGGAGCCATGGGTATTTTGTTGGTGTACGATGTTACAGACGAGTCATCTTTCAACAGTAAGGTTTTCTTCCCTCCACTTTTATCACTTTTACATCAGGATTGTCCCCCTTTCCCTTTTCCATCAATTTGCATCTTTTATTTCTTAATTTATTATTAATCATCACTAATGTATAGAGGTGGCACAATGGGGGTGGTGTGCTGTTTGGGTAACATCGGAAAATGAGTTCAGTTTCATAAATGTTTGTAATGCAAAGTTGTTGTGTGAAGAATGCTTTAACACATAGAATAATATTTTTGGAGACACTATTGGTTTGCTTACCTACTATGCGTCAGATTGTATCCTCATGTTTCCTAATTTAGTGATCTCATTATTCCTGTCTTTTTTTATTTGCCAGACATAAGAAACTGGATTCGCAACATTGAACAACATGCTTCCGACAATGTTAACAAGATCTTGGTGGGAAACAAGGCTGATATGGATGAAAGCAAACGGGTATGTTTATTTTTATTTCAAGTTTATAAAGCTTGACTGTGCTTTTGAAATTAGAAATTTTGATGCATGGCAATCTTTTATCAACAGGCTGTACCTACTGCCAAGGGGCAAGCACTTGCCGACGAGTATGGCATTAAATTCTTTGAAACCGTAAGTAAATTGCCAATGATGTCTCTTCTATTTAAGGTCCCTATTACCTTTTTAAGATGAAGAAAAAACAAACTATCGTTATATCATTTTGTGCAGAGTGCAAAAACAAATCTAAATGTGGAGCAAGTTTTCTTCTCAATTGCAAAGGATATCAAGCAAAGGCTTTCAGACACCGATACCAAGCCTGAGGTAAATACAAGCTGAATACACAAATCCACGTTTTTAATTGAATTGGGGTTTTACCAAGAGGATACGTTTTTGGTAGAAGTGGCAATTTTGACCCATACATTTTGCATGGCCCGATTTGGGTAGTTTACCTTAAACAGGTGAAATAATTTTTTTTAGGTAAAACGGGAATGATCAACATGTGAAAATGGTTGAAAGTTAACCAATATCTATTTTGAATGTATACAACATCTTAAATAGTATTTACTTAAAATTAAGATTAGTATTGTGATATTATTATCTTTACCGTAATCACAATTATGCATTACTTATTTAAATTTAAAAAGGGCAAATTGCCGAGAAAGGTAACCTAAATATCAAAATTTGGCAATAAAGGTAACGTCCAATTTTTGTGGCCAAGAAAGGATCATAAATTTTGATTTTAATAAAAAAGGGAATCTTGACCAATTTTTAGCATGTTATGATACTCTTTTTAATAGCAAATTGAAATTTATTATCTCTTTTTATGCAAAATTGAGAATTACAATCCTCTTTTTATAACAAATTAAAATTTATAATTCTTTCTCGGCACAAAATTTACACGTTACCTTTACTAACAAATTTTGATTTCTCAGCCAATTGCCCATTAAAAAAAGTATTTATATAAAAAAGGGACAATGTATAAGGAGGCTACCCAACCCCTTTCCTTTCAGGTCACTCTAGTAGGCATCCCGTTTTGTTTATACTAAATCATGCTAATTGATGAAAATGTCGTTCAACGTTATAATTGCTTAATAATGTTTCTTTGCAGAAGAATAGGAAAAAAAAAGGAAAATATTCAGGGTGTTTTTCTTTTTTGAAAAATTTGAATGTAATTTTGGTGAACCACCAAGTTTTCTCTTGGATTTGGTTGTTGGGTGCCATATGCATAAGTTTTAATAGTTGGGTGAAGTTAATGAAAAGAATTAAATAGTCGGCGTGGCTTGCTATATGTTACCCCTTTAAAGAAAGGGTAAAAAAATTGTTTATGGATCAATGCGTCCCCTCACAACCCATACTAAAATTGATCCTTCTTTTCAGCTTTCTTCTGTCGATTTATATGTTGATGTACTGGAAATGACAAGTTCTTTTTTGGTTGTGTTAAATGCAGCCTACGACGATTAAGATCAATCAAGCAGATGGGGCTGGTGGGAGTGGTCAAGCTGCGCAGAAATCGGCTTGCTGTGGATCTTAATTGGAGTAGTAATTCTGATGACAATATCATATTGGGGGTGTTTGTAATTTTCAACTTATCTGCCATATTTTTTAAGAACTTTTCTGTTAGTGTGTGAAACATAGGTTTCAATTACTGGACTCCTTTTACTTACTCTTCTTCTTTTTGGAGGATACTTTACCATCTTTTCCTTTACTTTTTAGGTTTTGTTGCAAGATGAAGTTTTATGTTACTATTATTAATAGGCAAGCCATCTGTTTCATGAAGGACAAAAAAACAATTTTAATAAAAACATGTCGGATTAACAAGGGAAAAATGATATATTGTCCTAATTAGCCTTTCTATTATATCCTCAATCATAGAATAGTTGATATTTACTAATTCTCTTTCCTTGTTTAATCACCACCAAGGTGGCCTAGTGGTAAGGCGTCATGTCCTTAAAAGAGGTCATGAGTTCGAACCTTACTAGGTAAACATCTTGAGGGTGGTCAGGGAAGGGTAAGGAAACTGTCACGGGGATATCCGGTTAGGCCGTGCACATCTGAGTCAAAGACTTGCCCTCATTATTAGGATATGTTCGGTTTTTCAAAATATGTTTTAGCAACGGAAGCATGAACAACAATTTTAAACCTTTGAAAATTCCCTACCAATGATCCATATACAAGCTTTAAGAAAACAAATCAACCATAGGATGTTTAGAACTACAACATTTGTAGCGTGATAACCGTTGATGAAGTGGTTGATCAAAGAGAAGCCAAGTATAAACTTTCTCCAAGGTATCCACAAACCAATGAGTCCAACACCTTCAAGATGCTAGTCTCTCCAACCCTTTAGTTCACAAGCAAGCAAGACAACACCTCTTATCTTCTTCTTGTAACTATGTATATATTTATGAGTATGTATTTGTAGTACAACACCTAACCAACTTGATACACCAATACAAGAATGTAAGGGTGTATTGAAGACTTCAAGAACACTTAAATATTCACGGAAAGGTGGTGGTATCTCTAATGTACAAAATGACCATATCATTCACTTAAAAGGTCAACCAATAAAGCACAAGAGGCGAGGTCCCTCCCTTGGATCCACGATCAAAATGAGATTAGGGGAGCCCCCTCCTCCCCCCCCCCCCCCCCCCCCCAATCCTTGCTTTTTCTCTTTGTCTTGATTACTTAGTCTCATGCCTTGGTCAAGTCTTCCATAAGCTACCTCAACATGGCTCCTTTTGTGATTAATCATGAAATTTCTAGTTTTTTTTTAAATAAATAGAAGAAGTATACTAGGTAGACTAAATAATGTATAAAATATATCCATGTGTATTTTATATACATGTTTGTTAGTAGTAACAATTTACTTGTAACAAACATATATGTTGGGAAATATGAATATAATTTATATCCTCTTTTGTTAATTCAAAAATATACAATATGTTTATATAATTGTATACACTAACATTAACATATGTGCACATATACATCTATATATATAATCAAGCAAATAAATATTTATATTTATTTGTTACAAAATTAAATCGTATAAATCGTCCAAGATAAAGCGCCATCAACGTCCAAGATAAAACGTCATCAACGTTCAAGATGATGTCTTCGTCGAAGATACCTATAAGAATAAATTCAAATGATATGAGCATAAAAATAAAATAATTTAAATAAGTTTAAGTTTTTATAAAATTATTTTTATAAAATCTTTTATAAGAATGAACAAATATTTTATAAACTTAATTGTGTTGGTTGATTAAATCTAAGAACTTCCCATTTTAGCAAATACCAAACACAATCCCACTTTGAAACAATACACCACCATAATTAGCAAAGGAATCTCCCAAAGGGGTAAAATTCCAACATGCTTTGTGTATTGGTTTTCAAACTTCCATTTTTGTGTTTAAATTCAAACAATAGAAGTATGAGATCAACCAACCTTTTGAACATCTACTTTTCAGTTGATTTTTATGGTAAAAATGAGTTGAGTGTGGTTTTAAATAAAGCCCAACGTCTATATTGCAAAAAACAAGAAATGCCAGATGACTGACGGTCGATGCCATGGTCGACCGTGGAGAGTCTGGACAGTTTTGAGACTTGGACCTTTTTCATTATTTAAACCAACTCAATCCTCATTCATTACTCACCTCTTGCAAATACAAAACATCCAGAATAATCTCTAACACTTGAGCTCATATCTTTGAATATTAATTCATCTTTCAAGTTCAAGATTCAAGCAAGAGCAAAGCCATCAAAGCTTAAACACTACTTCTACATTTTATATCATTTGTAATAGTGTGAGGATCAACTCTAGCCTTTCAAATTAGAGTGAAGTGAGGATCAACTCTAGCCTATAGAATTAGAGTGAAGAAAGGTTATCTTTACCTTATTTGCAAGTTTGAAGATTAATTCTTGCAAGTATAAAAAGAGAAGTGTAAAAGGTTTATCTCTACCTTCAAAGAGAGAAGCTAGTGGATCAAACTCTTGGTGGGTGAGGCCAAGGAGTGGATGTAGTGCAAGTTTGTTAACACTTGCATGAACCACTATAAATCATTGTGTTTAACTTGTGATTGGTGATATCTCTCTAACTCTATATCTTTTATTTTCTTGCAAGAACTCTTAAAAACTTCAAAAATTGGACATATAACCTATTCACCCCCCCTCTAGGTTCCAACAATATACATAAATATATAATTGTTACTAATAACAATTTACTTGTAACAAATATATTTACACACACACACACACACATATATATATAGTCATATATTTGTTTTTTTTAAATTTCTATTTTTTCCTCTAAACAATGTGCCACGTGTCATCATCAGTGGGTTCTTTAGGTACTATGTTTAAGGGAGGTTCTTTATATAACCTTATCACACACACACACACACACACACACACACACACATATATATATATATATATATATATATATATATATATATATATATATATATATATATATATATATATATATAGGCAAAAGTTCAAACGAGAACTGTTTTTCGTACGAGAACTGCGAGAACCAATCTGAGTCATCCAATTTCCCCTCCTTTAATGTCATTGCCCACCCATGAATTCCTCACATGCACTCTGCCACACTTGATCCCCTCCACGCTCTCCATCCATGAACTTCCCATATCCAAGGAACGGCCGAGATTGGTTCTCGCAGTTCTCGTACGAAAAACTGTTCTCGTTTGAACCCTCCCCTATATATATATATATATATATATATGTATATATATATATATGTATATATACTAGTACGAGAGACAATAGCACACTCCCTACTAAAAGTACTTTCACTGTCACGAATCTTACCTAAATACTATGTAAGATCTAAGATATCCCTACATGTATAATTCTTCTCAACCATATCAAAAACACCTTGAAACACCTCTCTTTTCTCACAAAGATTCTCACGAACATACTGAAGAGCTGGATTTAGTCAGTAAGCCGCACAATGAATACTTTCACGCAACATCATATCCCAATGACGATCAATTACATCCGTATAAGGCTACTGAGAACCGATTAGAAGTCGAGTACAAATTTAGGGTTAAAAGGCTCCTTTTTTTAAATTGCAAACCGGGTCAATACCATGTCAAAGCATGTCGAAGTGCACCAGTCCGACAAGTTGAACCTTTAACCGGGCGGGAAAGTGCCAAAAAAATATTCGTTATATTATTTTATCAATTTATTAGATTAGATGTCTTTGTAATATACGGTTTGTTTTCATAAAATGATAAATACTAAATATCAATAAACATGTATTTAATTATTACACACGAAATAAATAAGAATTTTAAAAAAATGGTGAGATACGGCGTCAACACACAGACCAACGGTGAAAGTATCGATGCGAGGTTGAGGACAAGCTTGATAGCATAAACGTGGTACATAATATGAATAAACGTGATTGTATTTTATTCTACAAGTAATTGAGCGTTATCGTTACAATTAAAGCAATAAAGTCAAGTACTCAAGTTTTAATTGTTGAAAAAATTTAGGACAAATTGCCGAGAAAAGTAACCTAAATATCGAAATTAGTCAATGAAGGTAACGACCAATTTTTGTGGCCAAGAAAGGATCATAAATTTTGATTTCTAACAAAAAAGTAATCTTGACCAATTTGTAGCATGTCATGAAAATTTTTCTAATAACAAATTGAAATTTATAATCTCTTTTTATACAAAATTAAAATTTTTTCAAGAAATAATATATATACAGCGAGTAAGTAAACTAATTAAGTTTGTTATTAATTCGTGTGTGCGTCGCAGATAGATAGAGTACGTGGCATCAAAATATTCTACATAAAGCCAAGGCCAAGGGTACGTGTGTCGGTGTGTGTATATATATATATGACCAACAAATCGATCACGAACTAAATCTAGCTGCTTGTAAGTCGGTATTCTCGGTGATAATTTTTTGTAAGAAATTATAAAAATGGCTCTATCAGGGAAGTTGATTGGTTATGTAGACATCAGCAAGACAGGAGATGTTTTTCATGATCTTTTTAGGCACAAACCACATCATATTGTTTCCATTGCACCCAATAAGGTTCAGGACTGCGAGATTCATCAAGGCGAGAGGGGTGTCGTTGGATCCATCATTACCTGGCACTATACTGATGGTACGTACGTATGTATATATATATATATATATATATATATATATATATATATATATATGACTTTGGTTGTATATATAATTAGTTCATATATATATATAGAAATTGAATCAATAAAGAATCATGGGCTAAACAAAGAACCTAAAGAACCAATCTGGATCTTTGGATCATCAAAATCAATGGATGAGATTGATTGGTGGCAAAACTGTAATTATTATGTATTAATTAAGGAAGAAAAGGGTAAACATGGAAAATCTCCCCTCCTCCCCCAACAAACTCGATTTTTTTAAAAAAAAAACCCCAAAATTTTTTAAATTGTCATAACTTTTTAAGTTTTGTGAATTTGAACAAAAAAATTATACAAATCTTTTAGTTTTTTAATCCTCTTTCAAACAAGATCACTCTTCCCATATTTTTCTAAATTTTTTTTAACATGAAAATTTTGTTTGCATTTAGGCAGCATGTACGTTTTCGTTTTTTGCATTTTGTATTTAGGTTTCAATGAACACAGCTCAAAATGCAAACTACGGATTTTGCATTTAGGCTTGAATGAACCCAGCTCAAAATGCAAACAACGGAGTTTGCATTTAGGCTTGAATTGCCCAGCTCAAAATGCAAACTACGGATTTTGCATTTAGGCTTGAATTACCCAGCTCAAAATGCAAACTACGGATTTTGCATTTAAGCTTGAATTACCCAGCTCAAAATGCAAACTTCATATTTTGCATTTTGAGTTTGAATGAACCCAACTCAAAATGCAAACTTTGCATTTCAAAAAAAAAAAAAAGTTTCAGAAATATATCAAGTCCGGTCTTGTTTGAAAGAGGACGAAAAACTAAATCTAACGGTATAATTTTTATGTTAAAATTGTTAAGAACGAACGAGTTATGATTATTTAAAGTAAATGGGGTTTTTTTTAAGTTTGTTGTGGGTTTTGGTTGTGGGTGTTGTAGGCGCCGATTGTTTTTTTTTTATTTCCTTTTTTGCCCTAAACAATGTGCCACATGTAATTACCAGGGAGGTTTTTTAGGTTCTTTGTTTAAGGGAGGTTCTTTGTTTAACCACATCCTATATAAATATAGACTTTTATGCTTTAATTAATTTTGCATGAAAAAAAAGAGGGAAAGAAGAAGATTTCGAAACAGAAAATCGAAGCAGTGAACGAAGAAAACCACATGATTGTGTTCAAGGTAATTGGAGGAGATCTAGTGGAAGAGCTATACAAGAGCTTCACAATCATATTGCATGTTGAACCAAAGGGTGATAAGCAGGTGGCTATATGGACCCTCGAGTTTGAGAAGGCAGACAAAAGTGTTCCATATCCAACTTCTTTGATGGATTACTTTTGTGACCTTGTTAAGGATTTGGATGCCCAT